>WSXT02144804.1:0-10397 GCA_011762715.2 Neuroterus valhalla
CTCTCCCGCCCCCTTGCCCGAAACTCCATATTCGCACACTCTCGGTCCAAAGCCCTCGCCCCCCCCCCTCCCCACTCTCTTTCCCTCGCATCAGAGATGCCGGTCGGAAACCAACTTAGTCGACCGCTGAGACCTGGAGAAGGTATCTGCGCCATCTCTACTGCGCATAACTACAGTGATCCATCCTTCCACTACGATCAGCTATCCAGTCCTACGTCACCGGGCCTTAGTAATCAACGCCAGTTACTTGCGCACTACTCACTGCGCATGACGTTCCAATACTCTTTTTCTCCTTCTTCCACCGTATCCTGCCTCTACCTACCCAGAAGACATAGAACACCTACTTACCTTAGGTAGGGTGCATATCACATTTTAACTTCTTATTATTACAAGAGCTGTTATAAATTTCGTGTTATATCTCATGTATACTATTTGCAAGCGGTAATGTATAATTGATAAGAATTTAGGTTTCTTTCATGAAGTTTATAGAATAGAATAGATTGGTTGATTCAATGTGTTCCCTGGGGGTTTACATTTTCCTCGTACCTTTCCACTATTCTTCTACACACCCTACCACTACCTGAGTGCTTCAGAAGTAAGTGAGAGGGACAGCTGATGGAAGGTTCCGAATCACTAAGAACACCAGCCCCAAGTACTTAGAGTAACCTTTTCCTCTAGAGGTACCGGCACCACGATTTTCCGGAGATGAATACTCCCTTGCTAGGCAAGTGTTCAACGCGTGGGCCGCCGAAGCACTTCCAGAGAGCAAGGCGGGAATCGAACCCACAACCAGCCGGCGTGGGTTCAAAGCGCACGCCTTAGCCCCGACGACCAACTGACCATCCATTAATGTGAATGATGTATTCTTCAACAAAATGAACATCATGAAGTTGTATGTCTCTGGGACGTTGTGAGATTAAGTTCAATAATAGTCCAGAAAAAGTTGGCTTTTTCTACCAAGCAGTGAGAATAAGTCGTTTATCTTTTTTTTAAACTGACACCATAGATTGGGACTAAGAAATTCTCCAGTTTTTTATTTTTCACTAAAATTCCAGCTATTTTTCATGAATAAATCCATAGTAACATGAACTGGTTTGGGACCTTTTGTTAAAAAAGACGATCATCAAGAAGTTGGTAAGCCAATGGAAAATATTGTAAGTGTGCATTCTAAATTTGGTTCATGAACTTTTGGCAGAGCATAGGCTTGGGCTACAATTGAACCTCTAGATTTTGAGCACCTCCATCCTATCGAAGGAACTCAATTTGCGTTTACTATTTTCATACAGAATAGCAATTACTCAAGATTTCTTCGTCATCTGTAATACAATCTATCCTATTGTTAGCGCCTGTAATATTACCTCTATCAGCGTTTATGAAAATGAGGTTTTTGTTATTTTTCTCATAATATGTAATTTTTTTTGACTAAGTTAGAAACCTTGATCCGGTTACTCTCTTCATGGTTGACGATTGACTGTGTTATTCACTTTCTAATTTATTGCTTTTCGGTTATATCTAAAGACTTAATGCAATTTTTAACAAAAGCAATAATATTGTAAGAAGTTTGCTCGATTTAGAAGTTTCAAATTCATTGACTAGAGATAGTTTTTCAGCAGTGTCTACTGGGATATATATATTTTGAATATTTTTATACCATCTATTCAACCATTAGGCTACTTAAGTTTCTCGCATGTCGAATCTTAAAATGTTGTTCATTTTTTCCTATCCCTGACAAATCACAAGATACGTTTGAAAAATTACGATACGATCCTTATTATAGACAATCATAGTTATTTGTTGTTGTTGAGACCCACAGGTTTCGAATTACCAACTTGAAGATCAATTATTAGAGACTATAATTTTTTGTTGTTGTAAAACTTTAATCCAAGACAGATAAACTGTTCTGCTTAATCGTAATTAAAAGATGAAAAACGATTCTTCTTGTTGCAAATTTAACTTTTTGAAGGAAATTATCTTCTGGGCTCAATATCCGCTTTTGACTTGGTAAAGTATCTCTTTAAGCGGAAAAAATTTCCCTCCATTTCCTTGAAGCTTATAATATCCGTCGGATGAATTTGGTACTCCTTGGTGCATCCGCTCTGACACATTTTGAGTGGAAGTTTTTTTTTTCTTTTAAGGGCTTGCGAATTTGAGTTGTCGAGATGCTTTTTGTCTCCATTTCAAATTATGTAAAAGTAATCGAAATTACATCTCAAACTCCAAAAAGTATTCTGGATGTAATAGTATAGGAAAAGAATGTCCTATAATTGAAAAAAAGAAAAAAAACTTTCCATTATCGAAAGAGTAAGGAATTGACTTGGTCAAGAGTGGGTCGGTAAGAGCGCACAGTTGTTGACAAGTGCACAATCACCAGAAAAGCTCCCACGGGAAATCGATTCAACCCCCAGATTTCGAAGATTCTGAATTTTCCCGTCGGATGGTGCAGCAGCGTTCTGAATAAATTCCCTTAACAGCGTAATTCCCTTCAAATAATGTATTCAAGTATTTTGGGATCAAATTTTATTCACCCTCCGATAGGCATCATGGAAATTTCAATAAGTTTGTAATAAAGCATTTCAGAGGAAGAATTTCAGTGAAATGATATTAAGGATTTCTTGGAACCTTATTTAACCAGTTTATTTCGTGAGTTCGTGATGGGTGAACCAGCACAACTGGTTCACGAAATATTATTTATTCACAGAATAAAATAAATGATGTGAAAATAACATTCGAACAAAACATAGTGATGCACATCAAGATGTACAACAAACAGGTCAGTCAAAGATTGAAAAAATTATTGTGAAAATGAATAAAAATTTTCGCAATCAGACAAAAGTAGATTATAAAGTTTTCCTGCGGACTAGGAGGAAAATTATAATATTCAACAAAAGTAACTGGTGAGGCACTCACATGCTTTCCCAACGGTTGGAAAATTGAATGAAAAAATGTAAAAAAAATTTTCGAACAATGGAACTAATTTATAAAACAAGAACAGTTTTATATTGGATAACCATTAAGATTACTAATATTTTGTGTATCAGTCCTCAAATCAATTGAGTTCCTATTTTTCATTATGTGAAATATTCGTCTTATAATTAGTTTTCTTCGAATAGATTCAATGGCAAAAATTCAAGGACTTTGAAAATCAAATTGAGTGAACAATATAATAAATCCCCACAGGCAGAACAGTTGATGAAACGAATTATTCGTTTCTTATTTTATTTTTTGAAAGTATCTTCCAAATTACCAAAACAATTGAAAAAGTCGCCTTCAGATTAGTTGGTAGTACGGGATAGTCTCTGTTAAGAGTTCGGGGTCTTGGGGAGAAGTGCACTCCGGTCTCGAGACGCGTGTTATTTATAGCCGGCTGTAGAGCGTTTCTTACGCCTGTTTAGTGGAAGGAGTTGTGCGTGATTGGTTCGCATTCGCAACCAGCTAAAAATCCATTAGTGCGAATTCCATCATCGGCGCACAGTGGTGCCTGGTATATGGAAGATAGGGACATGGTGAGAAAAAAAGAAGTTACGAGATCGGTCTTTCCTTTACCATATTTTGATAAATAAAGACATAAAGTTACAAAATTCGAAGTTCCCGTTCCGTTTTCATGCACATGCAGCGATATAAATTTAATAAGGGAACACACAACTAGGCTATGCGTTTCATTCATATTTGAGTATTAACCCTGCGTGATCTTTGAAGCAGCATACACCAAAGCCTACTGCACCTCTGGTTATAAAAAAAAAATGAATTCAACTCAGGAAAGTGAGAACTTTGCACATACTGTTATGAAAATTCTCGATCAAGTTTTCATTTTGTATTAAATCAATAGGTAACTCATGAAAATTTCATAAGTTTTCTTCAAGAAATAAAAGTACATTCACAGAAAAATTATAGTATTCCGCAACATTCCATCAATATTTCAATTGAAAGTGATAAATAATATTCAGGAGTGCCTGGAAAACTTTGGAACGTGTGCCGATATTTGTCTAAACAAAATTTATTTATTAAAATCTCCTGAAATTGTAAATTACTTATTTTAAAATCGCTAAATAAATATTGATTTACTTCACAATAAGATATAATTTCATAGAACATTAGGAAAAAACATCTGCTTAAGGGGGAACGCCACTGTGATAAGTAAAAAAAAAATTGATTTTTTTTTGCATTTTCATAAAGTATATATTCATATATTCAAAAGTATGTGGAAAAAATCTTAACTCAAAATCTCAAAAATTGACTGAGATATACCCAAAATCCTAATGAAGAGCAGATAGGCCGTTACGCCGATCATCCGAGCAGCCACGTTTGGCTTCTGAAATTTGGTATTGTTTTCTTTTTCGTGTCTCATTATGACACGAGCTAACTCATCATCAAGAGCAAGGAAAAGTATTGAGAATGCTGAAGAAGAACCATCATATGGTCCCGGAATAGATAGTATAATGTAAGTATAAATATTTGATGCAACTACTTTGGGAACTAACGAATATGCAATGGAAACTTTAAACGCTTATTTCTCAAAATTACTTTTTTTGACACGGTGGCAACGATTTCTCGGAGACTCATGAACCGATTTTAATTTTCTTTTTTTTTAAATTTTTGTAATCACATTGCCCAAAGTTGCACGTAGCCGTTTTCCAAAATTTTGAAAACCACTATTTTTTTAGACAGTTTGAAAATTAGAAAAAGGGTCCAAATTACACAAAAAAATTCAAATCGCCACCATTCTGTGGAAAAAAATTATTTAAAAAGAACGGCTGCGTGAAACGATAGCCACTATCCTGTAGATTAATTATATTTTTTGGTTTTTTGATTTCAGAAAATAATTCACTGCTGTATCGCTGCCACCAGATGACGTCTTTTTTTTTATGTCGTTACGGTTATTTGGATTACTTCCTGAATTTCCAATATTTTTCAATAAAAATTTACATCAACATAGTTGAATATATACCTATTCGATTGCTCTTTTTCCGATCCTTAAACGATTATTCCTTCTTACGAAAAAAAAACCACGAAAATCGGCTATTTTTAGACCCGTCACAGTGGCGTTCCCCCGTAAGATTTTTTAATAATATATTATAGTGCCAATTATTATAAACAATTTTTTTAAACAATTTATTGCAAATTTTTTTTTAATGATTTCCTACCAATTTTTCTCTTTAAATATTTTCTTAAATAAGAAAAAAATATAAGGTGCTTTATGTACAAAAAACTTACAGATTAAAAGCTCTAAGCAAGTAAAGATTGAAAAAATCCATTTTCGGCTATTTTGAGAAATTCATAACTCTGGGTTTTACGATATTGCAAGGTTTTGACAAATGCATTTCATATTTCAAAGTGAAAACCATCTAAGGATGCTGAGATACTATTTAAAATATCTTCAATAACTTAAAAATTAAATAAATAGTTCGGCATTGCAGTCACAAAATACGCAGGTTAATTATAATATCTGTATGCAGTTTATATACGTTTTGTATAGTATTGTGTGTATTATCTTGAAAAATTTACTTATTATCCAAATTTGCTTAAGTATCCTATAAGATCCCGTTTAAAGTCTTATCATATTTTTCAAGTTATATCCAAAGGTTTCTCAAAACTTGAAGACGTCTGCCAATATTTGCCTATACGAATGTTATCAATAATTTAATTGACCAATTCACGTATTGGTGAGTTTCAGTTATCCTTCAAAATGACTCTTCAAGCGTTTTTCTCTGCGCGAATATCAAGTGCTTAAAAATTTTTCTGTTTTTTTGCAAAACACAAAAAATACACAACAAAAATTTCGCGTGGGAAAAAATAAATTTAATTACCTGTTATAATTTTTTTTTTCAAAGATGAGAATTTGAAGAAAAAATGATTTTGCAAAAATTTTACCTGACAAAACGTTTGCACGCAATGACAATATTGGATTTTTTAGGATTAATGTTTGCGATCAGCGAGCATGAATAAATCAATAATATGAATCTTATAGATTTTCATGCAATTAATGGTAGATAACGGAAGGTTACGAGCTTCCTATCCAATTTATATTAAACAAATTTTTTGTGAAAAATTGCGAAAAAATGTTTTGATTGCAAACTTTTGCACTTTGGCAACCATTGATTTTCTTGATCATACTCGGTTCTCACACATTTCTTACCACGTCCTGTTTCTGCAAGGGTGAAAACCATTGGAAAATTTTTCAAATTTAAAAATTCGCTCATTTAGCTGTTGCAATTTGCTTTCTTATGCAATTTTCAAAACAAATTTTTTTTTCCAAAAATATTTCGAAAAAAGATGAATTGCAGAAATTTTGCACTTAGAATCAATTCTCGATAATTTTGACATCATATTCGTGTTCAGCGAACCGAAAAACCTTGTAGGTACCAATTTCGTCTCGATTTTCGCAAATTTCTTCTACATGTCCCATTTTCCCATTGACAGGTTCCACTGTGCGGCGGTGCTGAGTCATGGGTGATTGTCCCGCGTTTGTCCAGTGACAAAAGAGATTAGAATGCTCAAAAGACGGAAGGAAGAATCTTTTATGTTCGTTAAATATTGTTCAAGATCATAAAAATGATTTATAATAATGAACACAAGTAAGCGTACATTAACATCATTAGGAATTTGTGCAGGAGATCAACTCTGAGAGGAAATCAACCCCGAGAGGACAAGGATCGCAACGGATGATACTAAATGAAATGATAAATTATTATGTAAATTATTTTTCAAAACTATTTCCAATATGAGAATAGAAAAATTTGTTTGAAATTTCTCTGTGTGATGATATTACGACGAAGTTATAACATGTGTCCTTCCTGCTGCAAAAATTCTCCTTTCTTCTCATGGGAAATGTCCTTGGAGGCCAATTTCTCTTCCCTTGGAAAATTTACATAATGGTAGCCTCGCAGTAATTAAGAGGCGATCCAATTTGAACTAATAGTCCGACCTCGTTAAGGTGTTGGCACAGTTGCTTTTTGCACTCGTTATACGTATTAAGCAAAGATCGTACTGGTATGCTTCTTCAAGCATGTCTCTTAGTCAAACTTTGCGGGGAAGCGCTATATTAAATCGCAGCGAACAACCTCTTCATTAGGGAGAGGTAACGTACAGATACAAGAACTACCACAGCATGATAAAACTACTTTGCATTTCCTCGCTTCAAGTTGACAAAGAAAAGGCCCACATTCGTTTATAATTTCCAACATGAAGTGCAAACATTCCGGAATTTTCATTCCGGATGCGGGGACAATATCGTCCCAAAATTATCACAATTAAAACCTCTTAGGAACATTCAAATCCAAATCCACCTTCTTTTATCAAACACCCTTAGGTCTGACATTTGGTCCACATTGGACTGCATATCATTCAACCAATCGCGACAGAATGATGATTATTCAACTAGAAAAGAAGGAGAAAAATTTGAAATATTTATTTCCAGTGAAGCATACACTTCTGAACAACACAGTCAAAAAAATATCCAACAAGCCTCTCAACAGTTGAATTATTTCAACTCTATCTAAAGGAAACGAAATCTGACGGAGGACGATCAACATCCCACGCAAAGCCCAACTTTCTTCCACTTACATAACTGATAAATAAAAAAGCAGTCAAAGAAATGAATCAGAATGAAGACATCACAGTATCACCAGCAGATAAAGGTAACACAATAGCAATAATGGATTGAGAAGAAAACGACAAAAAAATCAGAGACCTTCTAACTGACGGTAGAAACAAAAAACTGGAATGAGACCCCACTGGAAAATATTCAGAACAACAAAAATCCTCCTAGAGGACTCTAAACTATACAGCGCAACAATATTTCAATTATACCTACAAATCCTATCCCTCTAAGACTTTACGGACTTCCGAAAATCCACAAAGATAACGTCCCACTGAGAACGATCTTTAACATAAATATCTCACAGGAAACTTTATCGCTAACTTCGAAATCCTTCCGACTTTATTGAAAACATACAACTGGTTCACACTCAACCTCAAGACATCCTTGTAAGTTTTGACGTAGTATCTCCCTCTACGAAATTACCTAGTTGATACAATCGATATTATCAAATCCTTAGCAAACTTCCTCACTGATCTAATAACTTTGACAGAACACTGTCTCAACAATACCTACTTATCTTCCAATAACCAATCCTACGAACAAACTTCAGGATCAGCAATGGGATCCCCAATATCACCTATAATAGTCAAACTCTTCATGGAGCATCTGTATACCATTATCTTCAACCAAACTAAGTTAACAACAGAATTCGGGTGCTGTTACGTTGACGACACTTTTGTCATCTGGAGACATGGACTGGATGAACTACACAAGTTTTCCAATTTCATCAACCGATCACTTCCTAGAATCCAGTAATACCCAGAGGTATTAGTTTGCAAAAGGTCTGATACCATATCAGGACACAAAGTTTACAGAAAATCAACTCATACAAACAGATCTCTACATGCCTCTTCTAACCACTACCCATTCTAAAGCAATAATTTTTCAAACTACCTTGTACACTAGGGTGCTTTGAACATTTTTTCTCTCGAATTTTTATACAAAATGCCCTTACAAAATTTCTTCTTACATAAGTGCTAGGAAGTTGCAGTTTTTTTAAAATGTTAAACTTTACACTGAATGGAATTTGAATGAAATTCAAGTAGATTGAATTGATTTATTGTTGGTTATATAAGATTGTTTTCCATTTAAAAAAATTTTTTTTTGAAATATTAAACATTATATTTTCGATTGAAAATTTATATTTTTAGTTCGAAAATGCACGTCTTTGGTTGAAAGTCGAACTACTTGCTTAAAAATTCAAATTTTGCGTTGAAGATCCATGCTTTGATTAGAAAAAACGGAATTCAAATTTCACTGTATGAATTCAGATTTTTTGTTTAAATTAATTCCTTTGAACATTGGGAAAAGAACAAAAATAATTTACTTGAAACAATAGAGTACTGTTTGAAATCTGATTTCTTCTAATGTTTATTTATTATTTGTTCACACCTAAAAAGGTAAAGCAAAGTTAAACATTTTGAAAAACTGCAACTTTTTAGCTCTAATCTAAAAGAAGATGGCCATGAACAATAATAATTTGTTCAAAAAATTATTTTTTTTCGAATTGAATTAAATATTAACTCACTTCAAGTGAAAAGTAGCAAAAAGTTAGAACGTTCAGAAAAAACGCAAGTTTCTTTCATTAGCAAAGAAAATATTATTGAGGATGATAAAGAATGGTTAAAAATTTTTTTTTTTATCCTCAATTAATGATTACTTCAAACTAATTGAAAAGTGATAAAATGTTGAAAAATTTCAAGAAAAACCCGTAACTATGTAGTATTAATCTAGAAGAAGATAGCTATGAACATTCACAATTTGCTTAAATGAATATTTTCACTGAATTAAAGTAAGTAATTACTTAATTTAAGTGAAAAGTGGACAAAAGTTGGAATTTCAGAAAAAACGGCAACTTTGTAGCATTATTTTAAGAGGATATTGTTATAAATAATAACAGATTTTTAAACAATTATCATTGTTAAACTTGATTATTACCTCGCTTTAATCGGAACGTTGAAAATAACTTGAAAATTCAGAAAAACCTTGACTTTCTAACCATTTCCGAAGAGAAAGTTGCCAAAAACAATGATAAATTGTTCGAACAATTTAGATGAACATCTAATTATCCGTATAAAATTTTAAGACAATATTGACGTGCGAAACAAATAAAGATAGGGAAAAAAGACAACACATGTGTAATATAAATGTGAACAACAATTCTTCGGGGTATTTGTAAGAAATGAAAGTTATTGATGTTATTTTGCATGTAAAGAATATTAATTTAGGCATGACACTCTTCTCCCAATTCTTTTCATTTTTCCTTTATCAAAGAATTTGTCTCTGTACGCCTGTTTTAATTAAACATCCCTTTTTTCTGGTTTTTTTCGTTTGGATGCAAACTCGATCAATAGAACCCATTGAGAAAATCCAGTTTTTGTTGTTGTTGACATTTATTTGTATCTGATTGGTTCGAAACTAGACTACTTGGTTGAAAGTTAGACTACTTTGTTGATTATTCATTCCATTGGTTGGAAATTAAAAATTTTTTTCGAAAATTTGTTGTCTTTTGGTAAAAAAAAAAAAAAACTGCCCGCTGCGTGCGACTTTCGGATCTCGCGCTCGATGGTTATCTCACCTCGCGCTTCGCGCTCGGCCTTTGTACCTCCCTACAGTT
Organism: Neuroterus valhalla; assembly: GCA_011762715.2. Classification (NCBI taxonomy): domain Eukaryota; kingdom Metazoa; phylum Arthropoda; class Insecta; order Hymenoptera; family Cynipidae; genus Neuroterus; species Neuroterus valhalla. The sequence goes on from WSXT02144804.1 coordinate 10,215, forward strand.
TTATATAGAGCTTGTGAAACTCAAAAACGAACGTCGAATGCTTTAATTTGATGAGTGTGAATTCTCTTTTGTAAAGCTTCTCTGGCTTCAACGAATACATTCTCTTCGCGTGTCTCGTGCTGCGCACTCGATCAAAGTTTGTCCAAAACGGTAGAGAAGTTTTGCTGCCTAATTTTTTTCACA
>WSXT02144815.1:0-10397 GCA_011762715.2 Neuroterus valhalla
CTGAATGAACCGGAAGCTTCAATAAGGGAACATCCCCCACCACGAGAGCCCCCGGACCTGTGTATACGACCGTGGGCTATATCAAAAGGCTACAATTCAAGATAATATAATTTTGATCGTTAATTTAAAATATAATAATGATCGTTCCATTTTAATTTTCCTTAATGATTTTAGGATGAAATATTTTCATGAAGCAATTGATAAAACTAGAATTTGAATTTTAGAAAATAAAATAATCTTTTGCAGGGCCTAAACAACAAATTGAGAACATCTCACGTTTTTTTTTGAATTCGAAACAAAATAAGAAAATTAATCAGCACAAGAACTAATGTTTGAACTTTTCATTTAAATTTATAGATTGATAATTAATGATTAAGATGAAATACAAGCTATATATGATGGATTATAAATTAATTAAATTTTTCAAAACTTGGTGAAAAATTGGAAAATTGGTGAAAAAAATTCCTTTCTCCTAATCCAATAAAAATCTTCAAGATAAAACATTTTCCTCTTCCAGATGAAAAATAACATTTTCCTTCTTTCTTCTTAGCGAGATGGTTGATACTACAAAACTTATCCCTCATCAACTCAATTAACATGTTCAAATCATAACAAAAAACGGAGGGAAAAGTTCTTACCCAAGATTGCCTCTCTTTACAAATTGGAATTTCAAAAACCTTTATAAATTAATGTTTAAAGTTAAACGGCTAGGAATATTTCACTATCAAAATTGTTGACTTCAAAAAATTAGAATTTTATTCATTCACTGTTTGAAATTCTACTTGAACTTTCAAAAATTCCTAAAAGAAAATTCTTTGTAATTTTTGGGTTTCGCGGTCCAGCGGCAACCCTAGAACTCATAATTATTCTATTCCGGGCGCCTAGTTTTTGCATGGTTTCATTTTCAACTTTTCAACGCAATTTCGTCTATTTTGCTACATACTTATTTGGAAAGGAGCTTCAAAAATTGAAGAATAATTGAAAAAAATTCAATTTTGAATGCTTTTTCATAATCTTACAAATGTGCAAATTAAGTAGTTTTGTAGATTCAAAATTAAAGCACTCAGGTTTATTAGTTTGATGGTGTGCAAGTTTTCAGCTCTGAAAAATTGAAAATTTTTTTATTTTAAACGTCTTCAACTTAAAAATGTTCACTTTGGAGTTGTAAACTCGATGATTTTTTATTTTAAAATACTTGATAGTAAAACGATTACAGTTGGTGATTGAATAGAGTTGAATATCAGACTAAAGACAAGAAACTAGAACATTTTTCACTCAAGAGGATTCAAAGTTCAATAATTTCAAATTGGGAAGCTTTAAAATTTGAAAGTTTGAAATGCTCATAAATTTGAAATTCGCAGAATTAAATAGCTTTTCATGAAATACGTGTGGATCAAATTTGGAATTAAATCAGTCCGGAAAAAGAGCCAAAAAATGAATAACTTCAAAGTTTTTCTCTGACTTCAAAACTGAACATTTTTAAAAAGAGGATAATTTCAAGATACATCATAGGAATTGAAATTATATCATTTTTGATAAAAGCGTACAAAATGGAATAATTCAAGATTGAAATATTGAAAATAAGACTATTTCAACCAAAATGAGTTGAATAATTTAAAATTGGTAGAGTGTCTAAAGATAAACAATTTCCAGTTCTGAGCGTTTGAAGTTTGAGAATATCACAAAGAACATTTCAATTACATCAATTAAAAATTAAAGGAATTTGACCAAGAATTTCTCAAGTTTCATTATTTTGAAGATTTTGATAGACTTAAATTCAAAAAGTGTAAAATTGAGTAATTTCAGATTAAAATTCAAGAAAAAGGACAACTTTGAATCCAAAGTATCCGAAGTTAAAAAATTCTCAATGTAATTTTAACTTGGTTATTGAAATTTTATCATTCCAAAATAGAACTTCTGAAAATAAAAAATTCCAAATGGGAAGCCGTTAAAATTAAAACAATTCAAAAGTGATCAAATGTTTCAATTCAAACTATCTTCAATTCAAAGTTTGAGAATGAGACAATAAGCAACCGAGTTCTTTCTTCAAAATTGAACAAGTTTGGATTAAAATCTGTCAAAAATGAAAATTTTCTAATCGACTATGGGGTTATAGCACTTTGAAAAATCTTTATTTAACAGCGTTTATAATTCAATAATTTTAGATTCAGTGTTTGCAAATGCACATTTTCAGAAATTTGGCATTGGAAGCTCTCAAAATTGGACTTCATATTAAAATTTAATTCTAGATTCGACTTTTCAAATTCATCATTGTTTGGTAGGAGTTTAAAAAATGCAACAATTTCAAATAGAAGGCCCACAAAAATCGAATAATTCCAAATTTATGAAACAACTTGAATAATACAATTTTCAGTACAAAGTTTGGAAACAGAAAACAAAATCGGAAAATTAAAAAATGACTTTGTAATCGTAACATTCTGAAAAATACATTCAAAATTGAATATTTAGAGGAGAAATTCCTTAAAATTATAATTTCACATAGGAAGCAATTAAAATTTCATCATTCCTAAGTAAGCAATCGAACTTTTCAGATTGTAAATTGAATAAGTTTGAATTATTATTATTTATCAGAATTGAAAATTTTCAAATTGACTTCAGGACGACAAAGTTTTGAGAGATTTTCAATTAAAAACGTTCAAAATTGAATACTTTTTAATTCAAATTTTGGAAATTGTGTATTTTATTTTTTTGACTGAATGATTTCAAATGAAAAGCGTTAATATTTTACCGATTGAAGTCTATATGCTTATTGTCTATAAAAATGCTGTTTGATCGATAATATATAAGTGTTTTGCATCTGATTCAAATCCTCGAAATCGTACAACAAAATAAAATAATAAATTTATTAAATATATTTGAAAATTGAGTAAATATAATTATATTATTGAATATGTTAGAATTGCAATTAAAATCCTACATTTCCAAGCATAAGTAAAGTATTCAATTTTCATAGTTTATTATAAAAGAAAATGAAAGTAGTTCAAACTTGCATGACTCCAATAAAAGCGTTTGAAAAGAATAATATTTTATAGTTGAAATGCGAATTGAAAACTAATTCTCAGTCAAACAATTAATATTAACCTGAAAATACCAAAATTTTTAGTTCAAAGTTTACCAAACATTCTAGGCTTTCATTATCTTGAACCAAAAGCCAATGAATAAATTCGCTAATGTTAACTTTTGTCGATAGCCGATGGATATGCAATTTCTTCAATTTTCAAACAAATTTCAGCTTCTCATTTTCGAAGCTTCTTTCCGAATTGACATGTTGAAAATTAGAAAATTTTTACCCTAAAAATAGACCCATGCAGGAGTGAATGAACAAAGATTTAATTGAACTAAATATTATGATAATGTTCTGAATGGAACTTTATTAACTGAATCTGCCTCAAACTTTTTTTTTCAAGTGTTCAGAGTGTACAATTTAAAAACTGAAATCATAAATCGTCAAATATTAGTTTTTTATCAATAAGTCCATTTTGTTCCACAACTTCGAAGATTTGAAATCGATTCAGGAAAATCTTATATACTATCAATTGAACATGATTCTATTTTAATAATTCGTTGCTACATTCCAATTAATGGAACCAATTCAGGTTTTGATTTCTAAGCATTCATTTTAAGGGTTAGAAAATATACGTTTCGAACATTGAATCTGAAATTTCAGAATACATGACGTTTTGAATTTGAGATAATTTGAAATTTTATACTATTAAAATTCATATAAAAATGCTCCATTTTTGAATTTTCGAATTCAAACTCATTCAATTCCAAATTGCGAGATTTTAAATGTTTATCTAAATAAACTTTCAATTATTTTCAATATGGAATTTTCCTATTCTAAGCTCAGAACAGAAAATTGTTGAATTTCAAACATTTTATCAATTTTATATCATTCTAAATTTTTTAACCTTTTCGTTTGAAAATGATAGAATTTAAATAATTCCATTTGAAATTGTATTATTTTGAAAATTCTAATCTAAATATATCAAACTTCAATATTTAATATGAAATTATCAAATTTTCAGAACAAATATCAATTCGAACTCATTCAATTCCAAAAGGAAAGATTTTGAATGCTTGATGTTCTATTTCTGAACTTTAAACTGATAATTCTATGATTTCAAACAGTTAATGGATTTCAAATTATTCTAAGTTTGAGGGATTTTCATTTGTAAATGTCCTATTGAAACAGTCGAACAGTTTCAATGTCCAATCATTTCATTTTTAATGCTTTTGGTAAGGAAGTACAACATATGAAATCCTGTCTATTTCCAATCGTACCGTCATCTCAATTTTTATCCAAAATTTTTCAACTGGGAACATTCTTCATTCGAGAATATTTCCTATTACAATTATTCTAATCCTAAATAATAATTTTTTATTTCAATTTTGGACTAAAATGATTGAATATTGAAAGTTCCTAATTGGAAATTATGCAAAACTTCATAATTCCAGGAACCATTCAAAATTTGCAGATTTTGACAATTCTTGGGTCCAATTTCTTCAATTCTGAGATTGAAATAATTTTATTTCTTTGGTCATATTCTCAAACTTTGAACGCTTTGAGCTAAAAATTGTTTCTTCTTGATCACTTTATAAATTCGAAATAATTTGAACCTGCTCCATTTGAAAGTCTCATTTTCATAATTGTGATCTAAAAGTACTTAATTGTTAAGAGTACGTTCTCAAAATCAGTGATATTCTTCGCAGTCATTCATTTTTCAACTCTTTTGTTTAGAACTTATTCAATTTAAAACCTCCTGATTTGAAATTATTCACATGAAAGTAATTGTAATTTGAAAATTTTCGAATAATTGATCTTAAACTATTCAATTATAAGCATTGCAGAATGATAAGCATTCTAAACTATTTATTTCCGAAGCTTTTCAATTCCAAATGATAGAACTTCGAATCCTTTCAATTGGAGAGTATACTATCTTCCAAATTTCAAATCTTAAACTTGAAAACTATTCCATTTGTGGGAAGATAAACTAAGATGTAATATAATTGTAGCATTATTCTGAGAACTTTAAATGCAAAATACCAAAATTTGGAACACTTTCAATTTCCGAATTATTCAATTTGGAAACATATTCATATGATTGATAAAATTATTACAGCTTCAGTTTCAATTGGGATTGGACCATTTTTGAACTGTGGTTCTGAACTTTCTATTATGAAAATGAAGCAATTTTTGAAATAACAGGAATGTAAGAAAAAAACAAAAGAATTGCCGTAAATCAACTTCATGGTGCCAACGGAATATATTAAAAGCGAACAATGAAAATGAAATTGCGGGAAGAATAATGAACTCAGCCCAGTACACTTGTACATTATTACATATAATAATAATAATTTTTTCAAAAACCATACCTATTTCTATAAAGCTGAATCCCATTTTATGGAGTCCTTGAATAGCTTCACCCTGTTTATCAAAACCAGCAGCCATTCCTACAGGATTTTCGAATTGTAAACCCCAGAGGGTTGTTCTCAGGGAAAGTGGATCTTTTACTTTCTGAACAGGAACCAGCCCCCATTTCGCAGCCTTCACAGCAACATTATGAGCAACTTCAGGATCTAGAAGACGACCAAGGGGCATTGCCACTTGTTCGAAAAATTTTTCACTGCCCTGGTAGAGCAATATACCGCTAAATAAAGCTACTCCAGAAGTTGTGACTGTTATGAGCGATTTAATTTTGTCTCTGCTACTTAAACGTGATGCCATTTTCAATTCCTGTTTCTGAAACTAATTGAGCTTTTTGATATTCTTTCATTTCATTGCATCAGAAAAGATCTGCAAACTTTGCAAGAGAATTTTGAAAGACATATTCATTTCGTTAGAGGTTATGAGTAAAAACAAATTTGTGCTGGATTAAAAGTAGATATTAGTGAGACGAGAGGACTATAATGAATTACCTGAGCTTTTCATGAGTTAGGAATATTCTGGAAATCGATAATTAATTCAAGTTTAATTGTTTTTGTAAACAGATGCGATTCACCGGTTACGGTAACACTATTGTTGTCCGAGTAGTCAGCAGCTCTAACAACTGTCAGTTTAGATTATTTGCAGGTTATGTTTAGTTCGTCGCTAGGTCGCTAGTAAAATTGTAAAGTTTCATGAAACTGTAGTTCGATGCAAAGTTTCATGAAACATAGGGGTCTCATGAAAAGTTTCAATGTTTCAAATATGGCGGCAAGAAAATTCAAACTGCATGTAAATTGTAAATAATAGATTGAATCATATATTTGGAATTATTTTCAAAGCAGGTTAGAAGTACAATCGTCTCTATACTCGCCAGTCCTTGGTTTTTGTACTTGCTTTTGGAATTCGCACAGAATACACCTTTTCATCTCGAATATTTTTCAAACGCGCATGCGCGACGAATATTCGAAGTACCGCTGAAAGTCGGGCATATTTGTTGATTTTTTTAGGCGATTGTGAACGAACAATATTTTAGAGATAATTTTCGGTACTTTTTAAAACATTTTTCATTAAAAAAATATAATTGTGACGTGCAACCCAAAATTGTGCCAAAAGAAAAAATTGAAAGGAAAGGAATTGGAGCAAAAAAATCTTGTTGCTACGGCCTATGCAAAAGTGACAGCAGGAGCAAAGCTTATTACGAACTATGTAATTCCTATTTTATTCCTTTCCTGTAACCTTGTCTTCGTTTGAGAAGAGGAAGAATTGAAGATATAGGATTGAAAAATCGTATAAAGCAATGTAAAGAATGTCAGAAGAGCGATAAATGGTTGAAACTATGCGGACGTCGAGACGAGAAATTCAACTGTATAAAAAGGATAACTAAATATACTAATATTTGTTCATTGTATTTTGTTGGAGAAACTGGACCTTCAGAACATTACCCAGACCCCGTTTAATTTCGAAACGCAGATTCTAAGGGGGGAAGTAAATTTGAGATCATCAAAAGCCTCAAATACATGATATAACCTCAAAGTTAGGTTAACTGTGTTGTAAGTCGTAACTATGCAAAAAAGAAAAATTTTCAATCGATAATAATATAGACCTTAGTTTGGTTTACGAAAAATATGATAATGTATGAGAATATAAATTTTCAACCTTTGACAAAAAATTGGTGTACTCAAAATTTCTAAATACCACTGTATATGCGTTGAAATGTTTGTTATGCTTTTGAAAGAAGAGAATTTATTTAAGGCAAATTTTATTTACGCAATTGGGATTGAAATGTAGAATATAAATGAAGAATAATAATCGTGAAAGTAATACCAGCAATCGCAATAACCGTAAAAAGAAAAAAAGTTACAAATATAAAGAAAAAAAAAATTTTTTTAAACATTGAATTTTTCGAAAAGTATTATTATCAAGTGCCATATTTCGTCTTATATGTTTAGTACTCCATAGCTTCGTTTTGCTTTACATAAAATCAGAGGAAGTCACCCAGAGAATCGAAAATTGTAAACGTTTTGATGTTCTAGAGCCTGCAAATTAGAAAATTTGAAGCATTTTACCAAAATTGCTTGCTCCGAAAAAATTTACCTTGCTCCGAAATCCCTGTTTGTGAAGAATCACCCACTTCCACGAAAAGTTCCATATTTATTTATTTTTCCAATAGAACGTGCATAACGTCAGAAAATCCCTGGAAGAAAAAGGTCTTTATTCTGCTTCGGAGAACAATGGTGGTAAAGATGGAAACCCCAGCAGTAATGAGTTGCTTCAAAAAGAAGAGATCTTTGCAGGGGATGAGTTTATCGTTGCTGATGGCACCTTCACGGATGTAGAATTTGAAGAAGTTGCTTCATTTTTTGTAGAAAAGGACAAGCAGTCAATTATTTCACTTTTGGAAATGAATGAGGTTGATAGTCAGAACTTCAATATGACATTTGTGAATAAGAAAATCTCCATATCTGTAGGAACGCAATCAGAGACTGATTCGTTGAAGCCTTCCGTTAGTTCGCAGTCTATTGGAACGCAAACAGAATGTGAAGTCACAGTACGTTCTGCTAGTGCACAAACGTCAAAAGACGATTTGGGTGGATTTCAAACAGCTTGTAAGATACATAAACAGAATTTGATAGAAAATTCAAGAACTCCCGCCGAGCATTTTACAAAGTCTTTGGGGGTAAATGAGGAAAAATGTATATTTAATACTGGTTTAAGATTTAGGCAAATCGTAATTATAATGTCGTTTTTGGGTTCTGCTGTAAATAATTCAGTTTACTGGGGCTCTACACGAAAGAACTCTTCATGTGACAAGTATAAAGCGAAACGAAAGTTACCACCTTTGCAAGAACTGATTCTTGTTCTTGTTCGTTTAAGATGCGGTTTCCTCTTAGAAGCTATGTCATACAGATTCCAATTGTGTGTTGGACTTTTAAGTAGTATAAGTACCACTTGGATTCGATTTCTATGTCAAGAATTTTCCAAACAGTTGAGACCTAGAATGTTTGCGTCTAGGGAGCAAGTTGCAAAGTACTTACCGGCAATTTTCAAAAGTTTCAAAACTCTACGTGTAATTTTGGAGTGTACAGAATTCTTTTGTGAAGCCGTTGCAAATTTCGAACATCAGGGCAATTTCTATCCACAATATAAGGGGCACACGACGTTTAAAGTTCTCATAGGATGCACTCCGAACGGCTGTATAAGTTTTGTATCAGACGTCTACGAGGGTTCAATTTCCGACCGGGAAATCGTTATCAGGTCAAAACTGCCTGACCTTCTACGTCCCGGCGATGTAATTCTTGCTGAAAGAGGATTCACAATAGAAGACTGCATGCAACAAAGAGGAGCTATTCTGAACATACCACCATTTCTCAGAGAGAGAAACCGTTCTACAGTTCAAGAAGAAATCGCTACAAAGAAGATCGCTAAGGAACGAATTTATGTTGAACACGCGGTGGGTAGGTTAAAGCACTTTAGAATACTACAAAGAACATTAACTCTAAGCATGAGAGGAATAATTTCCCAATTAGTAATCGTTTGTGCTTGTCTTGTCAATTTCCAAGATCCGATTGTCTTTGGCGGAGAGTGAATTGTGTAACTTTAACTTATTAGTTGGGAAAAATTAGAAATTCGGTACTGTACTGAGAAAAAATGTTTTCGAACTTTGCTACATGTTATTTCGGATTACTTGAAATGAGCAATTCCATGTCAAATCATCTGAAGAATTCAAGCTATTGTTGCAAATCTTGATGAAAATTTCAGTATTTGTCTCTTGAGTGTTTAAAGAAGAACTCTAAAACCTCTTTCCAAAAATTCAAAGTTATTGAAAATTTTTATCTTCTTTTCAAACTCTCATAACTTTGGCAATTTTTTTGATATCATCGACATACAACCTGGACCGCTCATCTGGATGCGCGAACTCGAACGTAGTAGAAAGAAAAGGAGATAGTGCTCTATCCTTTGCGCTCAGTGACGGCGCTAGCCTTTCGTGGGCCCCGTTTCATTATTCACACTTTCCGAAATCTACTTTTCCGGCAAAAAATTCCCAAAACTTTCCCATATATGTTTAAGAAATTATTTTTTCGGAAAAATATATTTAGCATTGTGTGGAGATGCACACGTATGCTTGAACGTGTCTTTTTACATATGATAATTATCGCCATCCTGAGCGTTCATATTCCATTTTTATATTTCCAATGTTCGAAATTTGGAAATATTTCATGAAATTTTGAAAGTTGAAGTTTCTAATTTTATTTGGATCAAAAATTTTTATTAAAACTTGTAAATTCTATCTCATTGTGAAATATTTGATGCATGCTTATCCATAATTTATTCAATTTTTTGGTTAATCTTTTATGTTAATAATCAATCTTCTAAGTTAAATTACCACTGTATATAAGCATAGATTTGCATGCAAAATAAAGAAGACAAGCCGAATGTAATGGATTCAATAAATTCATCAATGTAAAATTTAATATTTATGACCCTAATTTTGTCCAAGTTCTTTATTTCGTAGTTTTATTTTGAAACGAATATTATTTATTATATTTAATGAAGTACATAAAATTAATTTCAAAATTGATCATCGACATATAAATATTATGTGTCGATACTGTAAATAAATGTTTTTCTTGGTTATGCCGTCAAGTTGAAAATACAATAATATAAAAACTTGTGAAATGAACGCCCGTCGCCCACGTCGCTTCGCGTTCGACAAACAAGCACATGAAAACCAATTTTTTTCGTTATTCGGATTATTTATATTGAAAACTTCGAACGAGCTTGCGCCCTCAAAATCGAGGCTGAGTCCTCGTTAAGGGTCCCGCTAACTACTCATACAGGCCTGAGCCAAAACCAAGAGCCGATCAGAAAAAGCAAGACGGAGACAACCGATGATGCATCCTATGTCCCTTCTTTTCTACACCAAAATGGATGCGCAGTGGACATGAGC
>WSXT02144826.1:0-10397 GCA_011762715.2 Neuroterus valhalla
AGAGATTAAAAATCCCACAGGATTGAGTACGTCAGGCATTACTTGGAGGCTTATTATGAGAGTTGGGGTTATTGGGGCTTTTCGGGAAGGGATTGGAGTTGAAGAGTTCAATGTCTGCCGATCTCCTGTGGGAGGGGGAAATCTAGATATGTAGAAACCTGAAAAGGGTATACATGGAGTGATAAATCTAATACAAATAATGAATAATTGTCTTCCTATCACTGATCCTTGAGGTACACCAGCTACTATTCTCTCATTGGTTGAGTTCACATTTTCATGTTCCACAAACATATGCCTGTTCCTGGAACACAAACTTATCAAAAATAACATATATGGTAGAAACTTATATTGAATTAATTTATATATTACACCATTGTGCTTTACCGTATCAAAGTCTTCTTCACATCCATTAGTAATGCACTAGTATGCATCTGGTTATTGAAACTCTTTGTACAATTATTATTAGTGATTCTTGCGATCTGATAAACTATATTGTGTCCATTCCGAATTCCAAACGGTTCATCAATGAGAACATTGTTGTTATCAAGTATTCCATCAATCCAGTAAGCATGGTAAGCGCTTCTTTAGATACTTGCTTCATAATTAGTCCTCCTACCTCATCTCATCCTGTAGTTTTGTTATGTGCATCAATTTTGACTTGTCTATTTAAGCAATACTTCATTATCTCTTTTCCACTATTATTGTTGGTAAAGCAGTTCTAGTGCAAGCTTCTAGCAATAAAATCGCCCACAACTTTAACCCCTTTATGCAATTTTAAAATCTCGTTTAGAACACTTTTATATACGATATTTTTGGTGGAACATATATCTGTATTATCAGAGTCGTATTTTGAGCAAAGCCTACTTCAACAGCAACCGCTTCAGTATTCAATAACTTGAGGTTGGCATTACCTTCGAATATTCCTCCTATTTTAAGACTTAGTTTTTCGAAATTGTTGTTAGCAAACACAATTTTAGTCACAGTTCATTTAAAAACACATGTGACCTCACTGACTTAAGGAAGGTTGATTCGAAATGGAACACAGGTAATTTTTGGGACAGGGATAATAGTGGAGGGTGAGTAGATTGCTTGTTTGAAATATAAAATAATTAGGATTGTTTAAAAATATTGTCATAGACAACAAACTGTATATAATGCAAAAAAGGGTATGATTGAAGTAAATTACCATATTCATTCCATTAAACACCAATAACTGCTACTCTGATTGAAGTTTAAAGCTGCAGTCTTTCGTACAACAGACTAAAATGAAAGAACAAACATTTTTTTTGACCTCATGTTTTAAAAAATTATCAATATTTTTTCAATTATTGACGTTCTAAGATCCCTTTATTTAGAAAAAAGATTTTCAACGATGACGCAAACAGCACGGCATGATAACTTTCCCAGGTATCTTCGATTTTGAATTTTCGTCCGCACATAATTTTTGGGTCCGCAAAAAGTAGTAAAGCTCGTAATTCAGCCTTCTACTGCCAATATTCATGGTTTCAGCCATACAAAATTAAACTGAGAGAAGTCGAATTTTCACTTTCTTATAGAACCACGTTAGATGCGTTAAAAAAGAGCTAAGATCAAATTTATGGGATAGGGAAAGTTCAACTAAATTGCATGCATCACAGTTTTTTAGATAGAGGTAATAGTTTTTATTCCAAACGCTTGGAACATCATAAGAAAATGAAAACTGTAAATTTGTACCTCAACAGCGCGAACCACAAATAATGATCCATCAGCAGAGCAGTTTACCTCCAGCAATCATCCAGTCTGTCACCAACCACAATTTTACGCGGAAAATATCATTTTCACATCCTGATTAATATTATGTTGGAAGGTATAGGATTCATGTGGATTTCTACCTTTCAACGGTCTTAGACCCCTTAGGACAGGAAAAATGGTTTTTAATCTTATATTTCTCGGTCTATCTGTCTGATCGTCTGTTTGTCGATCTATACGCAGTCTGAAGGCACGATAACTACCAATGGAATCTGCTGTTCTGAATTTTCTTCTGCATCCAGTTTTTTTATCCAAAAGAAGAAATCAAGTTCATTAAAGTGATATGTTAGATAGTTCCGTTTATAGATGCCCCAATTTTTACAAATATGGTATTGCTCATAGTTCGATAGATGAAGAGCGTCAAGTGTGGGTGTACAATTTTTTTTGAAAGGAAGTTTGTCAAAAGGCAAAACGAATTTGGAAGTCGCGCTTTCTTTTCAAAGACGCCTGCTTCCGGTAATTAGTCTTCGGACGACGATTCATCACTTCTCACGTGACTTCGTCGCGACTAAGCCGCATTTACTATGCGCGATCCGCCTCGAATGTCCAACCACACCGTAGCGATTACATATCATTACCTTCAGAATAATTAATTATAGTCTAACCTTTGAATGCTTTGAGCCTACCCAAACTAAAATTAACTGTGTAATGAATTTCTGATAATATTGAAGTCGCATACTACGTAATGAGAAATATTCCTTTTTTTTAAATTTTTGCTCTTTTTCTATTATCGCCTGGCCGACTTGAGGCTATTTGCGGTCTAACTGTCTGTATTTTGATGCATTTCAGAGATATACTTCGGCCATACTTTGACTGAACATCAGCTGTACTCTAACAATACTCCAGTCATGTAGCATCTAGGCTTTTAGACATACTTAAACAATACTTTTTCTGTTCTCTAATTATACCATACTTAAGCAATATTTAAGCTACACATCCTGTATACTTCATTCTGAGAAGAATTATTCTCTTTATAGTTCCTGTTAAAAACTTGTGGAGCCGCGCTCTTCTACTAGGAATGATTTGACGAGGCATGTTTCTGGTTATATAAATCGAGTTCTTTCTATTATAGGAGCTACAGTTTCCTTTCCTATTCAGAAATGTTTCCACTCAAGAATATAAAATTGAAACAGAATTTTGTGGGCGGAGTAACTTCTTAGTGTAGGGATTACCAAAATAGGTTAGAGGTTTCAGACTAGTGCAAAACTACGAAAAACATTGTCGGCGTTTCGTGAACATTAGGATTGACATCTTAAGGGATTATACGGAACTGTGAAAAGTAGAGGAAAAGATGTCAGCACAACGCCTACAAATAACACAAATAAATAAAGAAGACTAGACAACAAAATCGTAGACCGTAATAATTGTTGACTTCACAACAACAGAAAAACCTTTAGTATTACCTACTCATTCTATCACTCCAGAATTTTAAGGTCTCCAAATTCTACAAAAACAACATTTTACTTAGTCCAATCATCAGCGCAATAGACTTTCTAACTTACAAACTATTACGATTTCTCATCATAGAACCTAATTCTTCCACAAGAAACTACCTCTTACGTCCAAATCTGTTCTTACTTTATCCAAAAGATACAAAAGATTAAGATCCTATCCCAAGACATCCTAGTGATTATCGTCGCAGTATCTCTTCACGAAAGTACCAATCTCTAATACGATCAATATCATCAAATCTTTTGCTAATACTTCCCTTGATCTCAATCATTTGATAGGAAGCTGCCTCAATAGTACTTGTTCTTCTTTCAATTACCCTTTTACAAACGAAACTCAGCAGTGCAATCTATTCTCCAATTTCATCTGGAATATCCAACATCTTCAAAGAACTTCTGGAAACTGAAATCTTAGACTAACCAAGCTGAAACCAAAATTTTGGTGGCGTTACGTTGACGACACTATTGTCATCTGAAGACATGGACTAGGTGAACTAAACTTGTTTTTCGAATGCAACAATCTATTACGCCCTAATATCTAGTTCACTGTTCAAATTGAATAAAATAGGGAATTGCCTTTCTTGGACGTACTAGTTAACAAAGATCTGATGGTATAGGATTCAGACGAAGTAAAATACTTTAGTAGGGCTGCCGATGAAGATTATACTACCGGTGAAATGCTAGAAAGCAGTGGTGGATCCACGCTTGGCTTACTAAGTTGATTCGAGGAAATGCGTGCTGTGAAGGGTAGCGTTCCACATGATTGGAGACAAGCGATAGTCGTCCCAATCTACAAAGTAGAGGGTGATAAAGGTGATAGCCTGTATGGATACAAACAGTTACGCACATGCCTTTTCCAACACCTATTTCAAAAGTAATAGGTCGGCAGAGCCCTTGTATACAGAGCTGTCTTCAGAACAGATGAAGATAACTTACCAAACTTGCTCTATGTTGAAACAATAAGGATAACAAAATAATGAACAAATCCTGACACTGAGCATTTACAAAAACAATCGAAAAACTGAGCAATAAAAAATTAGGTTTCGTGTCTAAGATAAGTTGATTGAAACTCTTACTGGAACTTTTATTGGCATAAACCCCTTAGAATACGACCCTATAGTGTGCTATATGCTATAGATTTGAAACTTGTTTGATCGATAATTAACAAACTAAAAGTCCGATTTGACTACACAATGGACCATTGGTATTGATTTCTCAATGTCTCCATATGCAATTTCTTGTTTTTCAAAAAAGTGATTTTTAAAACAATTAGAGCATTTTCAACGTTATTCATACATAATATATCAATTATGCTGAGACGACTCGTGAGAGATACAAGAGTTATGAGAGGCTCTGAATGTGGATAGGAATACTTTCTTATAGTTTCAGAAATTACCCTTGAATAGGTATACAGGCGGAGGCAAAGTGGTGTGAAGTCAAAGCAAACGCGAGTTATTATTCATTGTTCTTTATTATTATACCATTAGGCCAAATCCATTTGGGGGAAAACATATCTCGTCTGGTTCCAGCCCCGTTGTACTACTGGAGAATAAGGAATTAATATGTAAAGATTTGTAAGTGTAATTGACATGGGAAATATTGAGCAAGAGATGTGTATGAGAAAGCCAGTTTCAGCTCTCAAACGACACACTTGACCTATGCAACATCGCTCCGACACTGGTCGCTTCCTGATCTCTCTAGGAAACACCCCGTACAAAGAGTTTCGCGAAACCTATAAAATAATCCACTGAGCGATATCCTTACACGGGCCAATTATTATTCAAAATCGTTCGTTTCAGGTTTCACTATTTTTCTTATATACAATAGCTCTCCAAATATCTCTATCCTGGCATACATCTCTTGCTTCTTTCACATCTATGCATTCTTACATACAAGCTCTTGTGTTTCTACGAATCTTTACTTTCCTCCTCTTGAAAGTCTCATTCACACATTCTATCCATTCCTTCTATGGTTTGCCTCTCGGTATGCTACCATTCACGCTACCTTGATACACTTGCTTTGATAATCTTTCTTCATCCATTCTCTCAACGTGGCCGAGCCATTTCAGCAAATGCACAGAAAACTTTTTTATTTACTCTTAGGCTTTTTTTCTGTGATCTGTCTCAAGTTAAATATCTGATCCGCACATGATCTACTTGGCATAAATCCACATTGAACTTCCCAGACCCTTCCTTTATTATTCCTATGACCTTTTTAATAAGTGTTTTGGTAAATATTTTTCCAGCAGTTTTAAGAAGGCTTATCGCTTTATAATTATTACAGTCCCCTGAAACACCCTTTCCCCTTTAGATTTAGACAATAATTGCCTTTATCCAATCACTCGGAACTTCGGTATTCACAGCACACATATTCATGAATTCACACAGCCACACAAACAAGTTTCCGCCACCAAACTTAAGCATTTCAGAGGTATTACCATCTACACGGACAGCCTCACTATTCTTCAGATTTTTGATTACGGAAATAATGGCTTCGATACCGATCCTTCTCCCGCCACCTTCATCAGAATCGTCTAACGTATCCGTGTTAGTGTCACTGTTGAAATGGAAAATCTACAGAAGCTAGGAGTAAAAGAAGTATACCGTTGAACGTTAGATTTATATCTGTCATCGGGGAAAAGACAGGAAAAATCAATGAAGCAATGAAAATGTAGAGGGTGCGTGCATAATATTACGGGACAGCATCTGTAAGAGTGTATTTTGAGCCTGCGGTTCTACGACTATAAAAAAAAGGCTGGAGATGCTTGATGGAATGATGGAATCAGCGTGACTATCGATAATTTTACCCCTGTAGAACCTAGGTAAATGCATTATGGAGCTAGAAGCTCGAGATCCAGGAGCTGCCAACAAAAAACAGCAAGCATACTCAATATAGTTGAATATAAAAGGTTCATGGAATGAATGGAGGATAAAACAAGGAAATTATCATAGGGAAAGAAACGTAAGAGCAAAAATGAAAGTCAAAGCAACAAAATATAAAATCGAAGCAGAAGAAGATACAGGAATGCAAAATGATTTTAAAGCGAATAAGAAATTATTCCAGAATTGGGCTGAGAAGATAAGAGAGGAAGTTGGGGCCAATGAAGTTGGGATCGGGAAAACTGATGGTGACATGATAAAGAATTTGCACAGAGTGAAATACTTTATAAGTGTATTTTTCAAGTAATCGTATGGAGGCAAAGCCACGGAGCATAACAAAGGTGTCACAGGCAATTATATATTGAAGATTTTTTTGAGGATGATTGCAGGAGCATCGATATCAATGGCATTATATCTGTTCCCAAGAATCAGAATAATGGTAAGGCTGCTAGTAAAGATGGCACAACCGCTAAAATGCTTGGGTCACTGAATTGATTCTAGGAAATGCGTACTGTGAGCGGTAGGGTTCCAAATGATAGGAGAC
The DNA here is from genome assembly GCA_011762715.2 of Neuroterus valhalla. Lineage (NCBI taxonomy): Eukaryota > Metazoa > Arthropoda > Insecta > Hymenoptera > Cynipidae > Neuroterus > Neuroterus valhalla. Next base: position 6,660 of record WSXT02144826.1, read on the forward strand.
AAGCGATTGTCATCCTATTCTACAAGGGAAAGGGTGATAAAGGTCATAATGAAAGGATAAATGAAGGATGAAGTAATAATGAAGCAATGGGCTTACTTAGTACTGTTGGTCAAATATTGGCCAAAATATTTATTGATAAGATCATGGGAATAACTGGTTTCGAGTAAGGAGTTGGTCAAAGATGCGTCATGTGCTAATGACTGTATATGAATGCAATGGGTCTTTTTGACGGTTTGTAGAAGATGTTCCGCTACTTCATGAGGCACTTCTACATAATGAATTCATTTGAGCTCCTACTAAAATTGTTATTTTCCCAAATCCTTCAGAATATTAAATATAAATTATCTTTATTCTGAAATAATGTAACGAAACTAGCAATGTCCCTCATAAATGTATAAACGTAACAGAAACCGAAACTGACGTCGACGAAATGTCGTTTTCCTACTTACCGGTGCATAAATCAGAATTATTACGAAGCTATTAGCGTTCCGGAATAACACTGGTACGTGTCCCTTAGTCTGGTGGACTATATGTGCGAGCCCCGGTTTCAGCCTATAGGCAATAATTAATCATATTCGCGAGGTGCATACATACCCAACTGGCACGCGGATGATCTACATTCGGGTGAGTACACTTACACTTTACAGCTTACACCCACCTTCACGCGTGTGGAGGGTGTTATGTCAAACGCGTAGTCTATACTTAAGAGGCATAGAATATTCATCGTTCACAATCAGTGGCACGATAAGAATACTCGTTATACAATACATACTTTATAACTGCGTTTCTACTGTTAGCCACCTATGAACAATCATCATTAATATGCATCTAGGTCAACATTATACAAATATTTACGGTATTGTTTTAGTTCTGATTTACAAACTTGACGCTTGGACTGTTTGTCGATAGTCTTCATCAGAAAAATTTTCACAAAATGGAGCATGCGTAGTAGGATGCGTCCAAAGTAATCAATTTCATAAATCGCAAACAATACCATGCCTGCAGGTTGGAACCCCTACATGAATCTATTTCTACTTAAATTTTTTTTCAGATTTGAAAATTTGAAGTAATTGAGAGTGGAGTTGTAAGCCTTCCTCCATCGTGATTTGCCTCATCCTGGAGAATCCAACACAGGAAAATACTAAGTATGCATCACGTACTGACGGATGAGTTAAGCTTGGATTTAAGTCTCGCGCATTAGCCCGTCAATGTCATCTCCTCGAGCTCATCCTCTTCAGACTTATCGGACGCTGCAGCAGCTAACGGACCGAATGTGTGTGCTGTATAGAGGGTGTGCAGACTCGTCCGCTTCAACATTCGCGGATTTCCGCGTCAGATGCCGTCCCATTAGGAAATGGCGAAAATAAGCTCAGATTCGGAAATGTTTTGCGAATCGCCACACACATTGCAGCTGCTTCATAACTTTTCAGGCTTTGAAGCTTCACTTTGAAGCAGATGAACATTTTTTAATCTACAAGGATTAATTCTATTGCTGATTTTTTTTTAATAAGAATAGAATGTAACTTTGATTGAAGTGGATTAGAAAATACGCAAACTGTACTGCAACCGAGAAGCTGAATCTTCTTATAACAAACTGAAATGAGGAAGAAAATTGAAACTGATAAATACTGAACATTTGTTCTGGATCTTAGGGAATAATGGAATGAACATGCTGATGATCTCAATGTGTACCTCGTAAGGAATAATTGATGGCGCTATACAATCAGATTTTACGACATCTTTTAACGATTAGGAGGTCTAGCAGCTCGTATTATTCCTTTACATAACTAATGAACTTTCAATGAGGAATTAGGTGCAGCGGAAGGGTTTTTTTTTGTATCATCTGCATTTGCCTTGAATACAGGTAGACTTCCAGTATATACGATCACCGAAGGTTCCAACTTATTTTTGGTATAACTGCAACCGCCAAGTACAGTCAAACTTCCTTATGCAAGCTTTCCACCTACACATTTTTCTTTTTGCTTTACCAAGCTTTTTCTAGGCATTTGTCAATAAAGTGATGCAAATTCGTTTGCGTTGTATTGATGACTTGAGGCGTATCCCTTTGATAGATTGAGATATTTAAACTCTTATTCCTCTGCTGCTTCTGAACTTGCTGCTACTGATTCGCCACAGGGAATCTGAAAGTTTATATTATTTCCTCTTCGGGATGATTTCAATGAACCCAGTTTCATTAGGAATATTGATGTTTTCTTGTCGAGCATTGAGATTCATTTATTCTGATGTCAGATTTGGTGGATTTCTTGGTTCAATGATTCCCAAAAAACCAAAAAAAATATTCCTTGGCTCGAATTCGGATCAGAAATGCCACAAACAGAGAGGAAGAGAGAGTAACAATGCATTCGAAATGGTAACTATCAGTAAAATGGCGAACCTAGCAGCCACTTGTTCAGAATCGGTCCAGATTTTTGATGTATGAATCAGATATTGATTTTTGTATACACGACTCGTTTGCTGTGGCAGAATACTCCATGTCAAAAACCACGTCAGTGAATAATTGTGGACTTTCCAGAGTGTACAAGTGTGCTGGGCGTGGACGTAACTAGGTACACTGCACGCACACAATCTAACTTGGGGCCGTTGCTGACAATAGCCGAACAATAAGTGACACACGAAGCGTCGATCCCGCACTCGAAGGCATTTGATTCGAATATTTTGACAGCTACAATCTTCGAGTGAAATGAGCCCAGTTGTGTATTTTTAACTATCAGGTACTTTGCGATTACGATTTTCAAGTTTTTCTCATAATTTCCAGAGAATTCGATTGAAGAATCGTTGGGTATAATAAAGTCATCAATTTTACAGGAGCGGGAATTTTCCCACATCTAGACTTTTTAACAAAAGGCTCACACTTTTGATGTTCTCCCTACAGTGGAAGAAAACATTTAGGATTAAGTGGATGCATTCACTTAAATCATATTTCTTGGGATAGAGAGAATATTCAGATTCATGTTTTCTCCGATCAAGAAATTTGAGATAAAAATAAAAATGTAAGATTGGAGCAAATGTTATGCATGTATGTATATTGTTTGGTGCACATTTATTGTCCAATTTATTTATACCAATCCGAAAAGAATAAGGAAATATATTTAGCATACTCGTCCGCCATATTGGATCCGCCAATTTGTTTCTGGAAATTTTGACTTCGGATTCGTAATTAACGTCCCTGGGAACCCCCTCATACCAATTTGGAAAGAAAAAGAAGATTTATTTAACACTCCCGTCCGCCACATTGAATTCGCCATTTTCTTCTGGAAATTTTTGGCACCTGATTCGTAATCAGCAACTTCAAAAACTCTGTCTTAGGAAATTTGGCCCATTTTTCGAATATTTTCTATTTTCGGACAGCTTTTTGGAATTCCGTCTCCCTGAGCGTCAGGGACTACAGCCACTCATTTCTTGTACAAAAAGAACATAGAAGTTAAGGAACGATAGGCAGTATAGTGTCACGGATAAAGAAGGACTGGTCGACGATAAGAAAGTGGAAGGGAGAGAAGAAAGGTCAATGGCGTAATGGAAAGGAGATTTAAGATGGGAAGAAAGAAGCTGGCTCCCGTTAGTGAAAACAGGAGAAAATGAGAAACCAAAGGATGGAAGGTAAGCAGAAAAAACTCAGAAAATGCTTGAGGAGTTGGTGTTAATAGGGAAGATTAAAATACTATAATCAGAGAATTAGGAGGAAACATATTGGACGGAAGGAGCGTGATGTTTAAGATA
>WSXT02144837.1:0-10397 GCA_011762715.2 Neuroterus valhalla
ACGCTGCTAGAGAAACTTATGAGAGTTATTGATAATGTACGGAAGGAGGTGAGACCTAAAGAAGTCATAAGGGGAGGGGGGGGGGGGGGGGGGGGGTGGGGGATAAATTATCATTATATATAAATCCCTTCTGAGCAATCCATCTTTAACATACCCTAATCTTAAAAATGATTTTTGAGGTTAGCGTATGGTTCCAACGCCCTTGATTCTAATTTTGTCCGAAGGGTAGTTTCCGGAATACTAACACTTTCTCTACACTTTTCGCTAGACTTGGTAATTCGCAGTTGGGTTTTTCAAATTGTTTGTATTTTTCACACATTTCAAATACTTGTGCACGTCAGTAATCGAACAATGTCTTTTTTCCTGGACGCAGCTATTTGCCGGAACCGCCTGTTTATTCAAGTCTCACACCAAGGTTTGTTTACCTTCTTTCTTGTGTTGATGTGTTTTCGCATGCAGGTGGTTTTCATTCCATCCATTTTCTTTTAGTAGATAAGTTTTCTTAATAGTCTTTGAATTTTTTTCATTTGATCTTGCATCTCCTTTTCTCGGCATGTGAATGATAGATTATTAGACAATAGGATTATTATAAGTATTTTGTCTTTGTGAGATTCGAACTACTTCTACTCCTCATTTCCTGTTACTTCAACTTACTCCTAATCAATTTCTATCACCTCCCTTCACTTTTTCACCTATTTCTTGCACACATGCTCTGCGCACTCCTCCTAATCCACTCTTTTACTTTCCCTTGCTCTCTTTTATAAAAGTTCTCTTTTCCTTACTTCCTCTTATCTCTGCTTCCACTTATTTTCTACCTCCTCCCACTCGCTCCTCCCAGTTTTCGCTAACTTTCCTTATCCACTCTTCCATTTTCCCCTATTTCCTAATACTCTGCTAAGTCTTACTTATTTCTCAGCACCTCCTCGCAGTCACTACCCTTAGTTTTTACTCACATTTTTTCATGTAATTTCTCATTTCTTATCATTTTTTCGAATAATTACTAACTTTCACTTATTTTTTATTACCCCCTTCCACTCACCTTCTCTTTTTTCCGATCACTTACTTCCAACACTTTACCTTATACACTATTCCGATTTCTCCCTTCCCCCTTGATTCCGTATACTTTTACCTAATTGCCCTATTCCTGCTCTGATCACTTCCCATGTTCTCACAAACCCTCTTTCCTCTTCTCTTACTTCCACTCACTTTCGCTCACTTTTCATTAATCTCTTCCACTTAACTTTCCCAGTTCCGGATCAAGCACTGTCTACACTTCACCTTATCCTCTCTTTCAATTCCTTCCGTTTAACTTTGATTTGACTTTTAGTCAACTGCCTTCACTCTACTTTGATTACTTCCTATGTTCTCACACCCTTTTTCCTCAATCCCTCTTATATACTTTTCAATTTTTCTTGTTTCCATTTGTCTCCTAGTTTCCAATCACTTCATCTACTCTTTTATTTTTCCTCACCCCTTCTCACTTCCACTTACTTTTATCTACTTTCCTACTACTACTTTTCCTACTTATCTACTACTACTACTTACCAACTACTTATCTACTTTTCCTACTTTTCTTCCTTTTTATTTACTTTCTACTTTTTGTATAAACAAATATTCCATGCCATGTTTATCATTTCCAGTTTGGAGGGTAGAAATGAGGAAAAGGATAAGGAGAGTAGGAAAAGGAAAATGAAAGAAAGGGAAACGAGATCTGTTTCGAATGAGCAAAAGTGTGAGGAGAGAAGTAATATAAAATGGGTAGCATTAAGGGGAAGTGAGGGGTTAAGTATCAAGGGTTGTGAAGAGAGGTTTGATGGGAAATGAGGAGAAGGCCAGAAAAGAGGTTGGAGAGGGCCTATGAGAGGAGGAGAAAAGGTTAGGGAGAGGTTATGTGAGAACACCGAAGTTCTTTGAAGCTTGTACTGTCGATCGATTTTTGTCCAATGAAGCTCCTTCGTTCTCCACTGTACGTTGTATGGAAAAGGAAGAGTAAGAGAAAATAAGGAGGACGGGTGAATGTGAGGGGAAGTAGGGAGAAGGAAGAGGTGAGGGAGTGAGGGAACGGAAGTAAGAGAAAGTATAAGGGACTACAAAACTCAAAGGTGTGGCTAAAGGATAATAAGGGAAGTGTACAGGAGGAAGGATAAGAATGGGAAGTAAGGAGAAATTAGAGGAAATGAGGGAGGGAAGTAATAAGAAAATGGAATAAGTAAAGGGAAGTGAGAGTTTTTGGCTCAGCGGAAATAAGGGAAAGGGTTTCAGGGGGAATGAGTTAGAGGATGGTGAGAGATAACGAGAGGATGAGAGATGAAAGCTAGGACGAACGAGGGTGAGTGTGGAGAGGGAAGTGATGGGAAATGAGGTATAGTGAGAGGAAGTAAGAGGTTTAGGGATCAGGGTATTTCAGGGAATAGGTTAGGGGAAATTGAAAAAAATGGTGGGAAGGTATAAATACTCTCTTCGTCATCTCCTAATCCTCGCTTCCACTCCCTACCTTTATTCATTCTGAGTTCTCCTAATTTTCTCTCATCTCTACCTACTTCTTCAATTCCCCTTTCCTTTCTCACCTTGCCTTTTTTTCTCACTTTCTCTCATCACTTCTCACCTCCTCCCCTCGATTCTCATAATTTCTTATACCTCCACTTATTCCCCACCCCTTTCCCTTCCTTCCACCCTTGTTTCATCTCACATTTCTTCAAGTCCCCGTCATTCTCAATTGTTTCTCCTGAAGTTATTTGTCCAAATAATCGTTAGTTTGATTGTTCAGGATTCCGAATAGGGAACTGGTTGTGATATCAGAAGTTGCTTTGATTTGAACCCTAAATCCCAACGAATTGTCGCAATGAAACTACATCTTGCATAATGCAGGGGTTTTGTAAAAAGCTTCTCGTGAAACGCGGTGCGGGTTACAGGTGACGCGAAACAGTCCTTGAAGACAAACTGGGGAATTGCATTATGGCACTCAGAAGGATAGAAATGGAAAGGTTGAGGGAGTGACTTGGGGGTTGAGAAAGCACGAAATCCAGGATTGCTTCACGACAGAACGTCGTGTCGCGACGCTACGTTGGTACAAGAAGACGGCACGAGGCTGAGAAATTACGCAGTGTCGCCAATATCGAGTTCCCTCTTAAACAAAGTAGGCTGGAAAATTGACAATAGAGCTGAGGGATGAGGAGGAGAAAGCAAAAAGCATGAAAGCATTGGGGTGAGACAGACCGGGTGTCTAAGAATGAACGGAGTAATTACAAATGAACAAGACAAACTTAGCAAACACAGCCTCTTGTTATTTCTTGCATATCTGTGATCTGAGTGTACCAAATTTATACTTTAACGAAACGTCAAAGAAAATTAGTTGAATTATTTCATACAAGTTTTGGAGCGTAATCTTCTCATGGATGACGACTGAATTCGTGAAAGAGGCGTCACCGACAGTTTTTCCCACGACACGAGATCCGCCCCCTCTGGCTTTTGTTTCGAGAAACTTGCTCCATCACACCCCTCCTCCTTCCTTTCTCTCCTCTCTTTCCTCCTACCTCTTTTACAATTTCCTACCTCCATCTCTTTTTTTGTTCAACTCTTTCTCTTATTCTTTCTTCCTCTCTTCCGCTCTTCCTCCCTTCCATTCTTTCTCTCTTCCTCCCTTCCATTCTCCCTCTCTCCCATTCTTCCTCTCTTATTCTTACCCTCTCTTCTTCTCATCTTGTCTTCTCATCCACTCTTCCTCTCTTCCGCTTTCTCCCTCTTCCTTACTTCCTCTCCTCTGTGTTTCCACTTTTTTCCTCTTCTCTGTCTTTCCCTCTTCCTTCCTTCCGCTCTCTCTTTTTCTCTGCATCTGTCCCTTACTTCTTTCCTTTCCTCATCTTTTCTTCTTGTCATCTGCTCTTCCTTCCGTTCTCCTTCTCATCCTCTTATCCTCTCATCTGATAATCCTACCTTTCGTTCTTCATCTTTTCCGCTCTTCATCTCTTCCCCTCTTTCCTTTCTTCCTCTATCCTTATCTTCTCTCTCCTTATCATCATCTCCCCTTATCATCGTCTCCCCTTCTCATCATCTCTCCTTATCTTTCTTTCTCTCCTCGTCTTCGTCTTTAATTTTCTCACTATATATTCCCTTCCTCTCTTACTTTCTTCCTCTCTTCTACTCTCTTCTTCTTCCGCCCTTTTTCTCTTTCTTTCCTACTTTCATCTTCTCTTCCTCTTTCTCTCTCTTCAAATATTCCATCCTTATACTCTCCCACTATTCCTTCTAACCTTTATTCCTTATTTTCATCCTCTCTCCATCTCATCATCTCTTCCGCTCTTCCTCTCTTTCGTTCTTCCTCTCTTCCTCGCTTCCTTTCTTCCTCTCCTCCGTGCTTTTGCTCGTCCTCTCTCCCCTGTCTTTCTCTTTTACCTCCTCCCTCTCTCTTTCTTTTCCTCTTTTCATCTGTTCATCACTTCTTCTGTTTCTCTCACTCTCTCTTCCTGTTTTCCGTTTTTCCGCTCTTCCTTCCTTGCGTTCTTCCTCTCTTCTTTCTATTTTCTTTCTATTTTCTTTCCCAATCTTCCTTCCTACCGTTTTCCTTCGCTTCCGCTCTTCCTCCTTTCCGTCTTTCTTCTCTTCCCCTTCTTCCTGTTTTCCTCTCCATATCTTTCTCCCTTACCCTCGCCCTCTTTACTTTCTTCCTCTCTTTTTTTCTTCAAGTCGTCTTCTAATAATCTCTTCCACTCTTTCTCTCTTCTTCGCTTACTCTCTTTATCTATTTATGTATTGCTTCCTCCCTGTCCTCTTCTTCTCTTCTTTTCTTATGCTACTCTCTCTCTCTCGCTCTTCTTCCCCTAATCTCTCCCGCTCTTCCCTTCCGTTCTTCTTATCCCCTCTTCCACTTTCCCTCATTTCCGTTCTTCCTCTCTTCCACTTTTCTCCTTCTACTATCTTTCGCTCTTCCTCTCTCCTGTTATTCCTCTCTTCCGCTCTTCTTCCCTTCCATCCTTATTCTCTTTCGTTCCTCTTCTCTTCCACTTTTACTCTCTTCTTCCCTCTCTTCCTCTCTCCCGTGTCCCCCTCTTTCTCTCTCTTTTGACTTTCCTTCCTTCTTCCTTTCCCCTCTTCTTCTTTCTCCCCCTTCCACTCTTCCTCTTCAACTCTCTTTCTCTCTTGCTTTCTCCCTCTCTTCTTTTCCTCCTTCCTTCTTCCTCTCCCCGTCTCTTCTTCTCTTCTTTTGCCCTTCTCTTCCTCTGTTCTTCCCTTCCTCTCACACATTTTTTCTTCCATTTTCTCTCCCGCTCTTCCGCTCTTTCTCCTTCCACTCTTCCTTTCTCCCTCTTTTTCTCTCTTCCTTGCCCACCTCCTTCCACTCTTCCTGTACTCTTTTCTTTCTCTCTACCTCTCTTCCTATCTTGTCCCCTTCCTCTCTCCTCAATACTTCATCTACATCGGACCACCTCTCATCTTTGAGAACTTTTCCTTAAAACCTTCGTAAAATCATGAAGGTCCATGAAACTTTGTGAAATCATTAGAAAATTCTGAATTATTTCAAATCTTCCTTAACTTTTTTGGAAATATTCACATTAATTGCATCCCTTAGAATATTAACGGAATCTTTTATGCCTTCTAAAGTATTTCGTGATCTTCAAAGTATTTCGTAATCTTCGGAATATTTCGAAATGCTCAAAATATTTTTGATTTCTCTGTTGAATTCTCAAAAAAATTTGTGAAATCATTGTGATATTGTTTAGAATCTTTCAAATTTTCAAATAATCTTTTAGTGGATCTGCAATCTTTTGGTTTTGATTCAATCTTTGTGAAATCTTTCAGAACCTCGTAGAACTTTTGAGATTTCCGTGAAAGCTCAGAAAGATTTCGAAGTTATTTTTTTTTTATCTGAAATTCAACCGGTTTTGTTGAAAATTTGTTCTTTCTTGATAAAAATTTATTTTGTTCGGTAGAAAAGTCAACTTTTTCCTTCTTTGTTCCGATTAAACAGATTAAAAATTTGTGTTTCTCTGTTACAAATCAACTTGCAAAACTGAAGATTAATGTTTTTTTTTTGTCGAAAATTGATATTTCTAAATTCAACTGCTTTGAATGTATCATTTGTTTAAAATGATTTGTTCAAACATTCCTCTGTTTCGTTATAAATCGTCTCTTCAGATCGAAAATGAGAAAAAACGCAGAATAAAAATAAAAAAATATTGTGGACAATAAGGTCAAAAATAGCCCAAAACTAGTAGCGTAGTTTATGAAGGCCCTCCTAAGGCAGATTTCGAACGATCACCCATCCGAGTTCGAACCGCGCCCACCCGTACCTAACATTCAAGATCTTGACGAATCTTTAATCGCTTACCAGACACTTTCGTCAGTGAATTCCGGACTTTTATACTGTGGAGTGGAATTTGCTTCACTGTTCAACGAGCTCTAATTAGTGACGTCAGCGTGTCGACAGGTCAATCTACGATATTTTGAGAGAAACCAGAGACACTTTTTCAGTCCTTCGTGACCCGCTGTTTACGACGTCGGGACGCCTCCGTCTATTTGCAATTTTATTTATTAAGTATGTGCAAGTGCATCGTTAACATAAATTTTGTGCAAAAATGAATTTTGGTGTATTTTTGTGTATGGTGTACTCCAAAAACTACGTCACACATTTTTGAACACTTTTTTCCCCTCCCTTCTTCCGTCACAGATTAGCAGATTCAGACCCACTAGTGTGACATCATAAATGAGAAAAACTCCTCTCCCTCTTTCGAACAACAAATTTTTCTTCGATAATATTCGATAAACGCCTAAAATGCAAAATGAAAAAAATAAAAAACAATATTTTTTTTATGGGACAAAATATTTTTCAATTATCAACGTACAATGATCGATTTTTTAACCAAAAGGACGAATTTTTTAAAAAAGCTGAATTTCGAAACTGTCGAGTCGGATTTTGAATCCGCATTCTTACCTTACCGACAATTTGTTGTTTACAACTTACGTCCATACGAATTGGAATGTCAAATCCAAAATCTTGGGAATTATATAAAAGGCACAGAGGAACGCTTTATCGGTCCTTGATTTCTGAAAATTTGGAAAAAATTTTCAAAAATTCCCCAAAATGAAAATTTCTTTTTGGTTCTCCAAAGTTAGAACTGTAAAAATTTGGATCGCGCTTTTGACTTATTTCTGATAATTTCAACTTAATTCTTTTAATTCGCATGAAAAAAACAATCGAATTCGTGTTCAACCTCTCTTCCAATATCCTGAATTCTGGGAAATTGAATTGAAAACCGAAAATCCAACCTCCGAATTTGGTTTAACACCCTGTTTCGATATTCTTATTAGAAATTCCATTGGATTTCTTCTAAAATTTCAAAACCTTACCCAATATTCAATTTATTATTGATGTTTAATATTATTTTCGTATCAAGTAATAATCCATCAAAAACTTAACCAAAAAGCAATTTCACTAAAAATGTTCATTTCAAAACAAAAATGATAAATTTCCAATTACAAACACAAATTATAGATCGAGAAATGTGACAATTACAAAATAGTTCAATTTGTAAATAATGAATGTGAGGAAAGTAGCCTTATTTCAGAAACGCATGGTACAATTATTTTAAAAAATGGGAACAATGCTCATTTTTTAACATTAATTTTCTTGGAAGAATACTTTTTTTTTGTACCATGCATCTTTCAAATAATAGCTCTTCTTTACTTCTTTACATTTGCTTCACTTAGTCTTATATACTTTTTCTATGTTAACTTAAGAAAATATATTATTCATTCACGTTGAATAACCACCTTTGTAGGCTGTACATGGTTTTTACAATTGCTTGCAATTCTCTCTTCCTGTCCTTCTCTACTTCTCTTCCTTCCTCTTCTCCTCCTAACACTCTTCTTCTCTTCACTTCTCTTCACTCTCTCCTTCTCTTCTTTTCTTCTTTTTTCCTCATCTTCTCTCCTTCCCTTAACTCTATTCCTTTCTCAACTTTCTTCTTCCCTTGTTTCCTCTACGCTTTCCTTTTTTTCTTACGTCAACTATCTTCTTCTCTCAACCCTCTTCTCCTCTTCTTCTCTTCTTTTCTCCACCTCTCAACTATCTTTTACTTACTTTACCCTTTTACTTTTTCTCCTTTATCCCTTCTCTCAATCTCTTCTTCTCTTTTTCTCTTCTCTTCTTTGCTTAACTCTTTTTTTCTCTTGACTCTCTTCCTTTCTTAACTCCCTTCTTCTCTCCTTTTCTCTATATCTTGTTTCCTTCTTCTCTCCTCTTTCCCCTCTTCCCTTCTCCTTTTAGATGTCTTCTTCTCTCTACTCCCGTCCTCTCTTAACTCTCTTCTTTCCATTCTCTCTCCTTCTGTTCTTCTCTTAACTCTCTTCTCTTCTTCTTTCCTTCTTCTTGCTATCTTCTTACCTTAATTCTCTTCCTATCTTCTTCTCGTCTTCTAATTTTTTTACCTCCCAATTCTGTTCTTCTCTTCACTCTCTTTCTCTCTTAATTCTCTTCTCCTCTCCTGTTTCCCTCCTTGTTTCTTTTCTTCTTCTCCTCTTCCCTTTTTTCCTATACTCTTAACTGTCTTTAATCTCTTATCATCTGTTTCTCTACTTCTCTCCTTCTCCTCCCTTCTTCACACAAATTGTGGAAGTTTGAACTGAAATTATGAATCTTCAAAAAAAAAAAAAGAAATTTCACAATGTAATACAACTTTGAACCAACTAATCCATCCGTCAATCTAATAATGTGAACTCCCAACACAACATGTAATATTTTATATTTTAATCAAACAAGATTTTGTTGTTCATCGGAAAATAGCTGAATTCAACAGAAAAAATTTAAAAAAACTCAAATAAATAATCTACAAGAAAAATTGATTCAAATGATTTTGTTCCTGTTTCTTTTCTTCAAATTTTAATTTTCAGAATTCGGAACGAAAATATTTGTTATTTGTCATTTTTGATCTACGGGAAGTTTGAGGACAGTTTTCTGAATTTCTTCAATCCGTGGAATAGTTTTCAAAACCCAATAAGTAAAAACATGCCGGCTATTTCTGGAAATGGAAATTTGGTTCCCTTCTTGATTATTGTGGAAGGTTCCCCAATTTGGCGAACTTGAGGACCTGGTGTAATTCTTCTAAGGGAATTTGTTGGATGAAGATACAAATTTTTGAAAGTACAATTCACAATTTACGGAAAACAATTTACAATCAGAATTTTCTCCCGTATCTCGCATATTTGAAAAAACGAAAATCAAATGTTTTATTTGTAGGAAAGAAGACACCAATTTGTCATTTTCAGATTCTCGAAAAAATACACCCTATCCTGAAAGCTTTTGTGGGTCATAAATAAAATATGTAGTAAGTTTAATGCTTTTTGAGTTATTGGAACCCTTTTTTTGATAATTCGCGTTGTTTTTGAATTGCAAAAACTTTTTCAGTATATCATAAAATTTGCACGAATTCCAAATATTATTCACTTTGAAAAACGCATCCTCTAATGAGTTGTAATAGAGAAAAAGTGATTTATTATTTAATTGATGTTTCGTGTGCGAATAAGCAATAAGTGAGGAGTTGCGAGTTGAACTTCGGGCGAAATGTGAATCAACTTTGATCAAGATGGACATCATTCGGGGTTATGTGAGTGTCATTTTCAAACAAGTATAACGAATCTGGAATGTGAGCTACTGTAATTCTAAATTATATTCTATCCATAATGAATTTCGATACAAAAAAAAATTACCCAAATCAGTCATATTAGGGATTAAAATTTCGAGGCCGTTATTACTAGACCTGAATTTCAAAATTCGATATCCCAATTCAACTCAATAAATTATAGAAATAAATGTTCTGAAGATTATGAGGGCCAATACCAGTTTTTAGTCAAGCTTGTAATAAAAGGAAAAAACTATTCAATATCTGTACTCTTCGTGAATAACAATTGTTTTCAAGTTCAAGTCAAACAATTATAAAAATACGATCTACACGAAAAGTATTTCAAAATATCCTAAAGAACCTTGAAATATCATGAAGTACCTTGAATTACCCAAAAGTATCGTGAAATATCCTAAAGTATTTTGAAATATCAGGCACTATCCTAAAATACCCCAAAGTATTTTGAAATATCTGAAAGTATGTCAAATATCCTGAAATACCTTGGAATATCATGAAGTATCTTGAAATACTTCAAAGTATCTTGAAATATCCTATAGTTTTTCGAAATATCCTGAAGTATTTTGAGATATCATGAAGTATCCTGAAATTTCCTGAAGTATCTTGAAATATTTTGAAGTATGTGAAGTATAATAAAGTATGTAAAATATACTGAAATCCCTTGAAATATCCTACAGTGTTTTGAAACATCCTAAAGTATTTTGAAATATCATGAGGCATCCTGAAATTTTCTGAAGTATCTTGAAATATTTTGAAGAATGTGAA
>WSXT02144848.1:0-10396 GCA_011762715.2 Neuroterus valhalla
TCTTCATAGAAGTGGAGGTTTCTAGCAGTTTTGCAATATTTGTAATTCTGTGTATGCATTACACTGTAAACTGAATTGAACAAGTATGAAGCCGAGCGTGAAGCGCGAGGCGTAAAAAAACCGAGCGAGTAGCGCGAGGTAAATACATTATCGAGCGCGAAGCGCGAGATCCGAATAACGCACGCCCTGCGCTAAAACTTGCGAGCCGCGCGCGCAGCGCGCCATGAGCATGTGCCCTCGGAGCGGGCAGATTTTTTAATCTTCAAAGGCTCGGAATGTATATTTTATTTATTTATCAGCGCCACCTGTGTTATGAAAGAATTCGGGCGCCAACAATATCAAAATTGCTGGCTACATTTTGTCGACAAGTTTAGATATGATCAAAACTTTGAAAGGTATGCCTCGCGATAGGCTTCGGCTCGGTACGCATGTAATTCAAAAATGTTGTATTTTCTCAATGAAGTTTTACAGTCCACTTTTATTTGAATTTAATAGCTCGATGTTTTTTATTCTTGATACACATACTTTTTTCAAATGATTGGGCGTAACATAGCATCATTGCACGGATAAATGAAAAACCGACTGTGAGAATTTAGGGCTTTGTGTGTGTAAACAATTTGAAAACTGGCAATATTATACGCACGCTTAAGCGCGCGAAGAAACATTGCACTGCCAATTGATAATTTACAAATATAAAGCAAGATTACTATGAACGCAATTTCAAATTGTACACTTTAATTACTCCAACAAAAAAAGTACATTCTAAGGGGCCTTGAGTTTGAAATATGTAAGTTTTAACACTATTGAATGAAAAATACTTTAATTTTGATTGATATGTTTTTGCATGATTCCATTCCAAGAGAAACAGTTCTTTATCGTTTCAAAGATTCATTTCGGAAATGGGAGGGCTACGCAAAACAATTTGTTAATTATCTTATGGAACATTAATGGAATTCAATACGGAACTCTACCATTTTGTACGTTCGAATTGAAACATAGTTGACTATCAAATAGCTTGCACATAATTTGACTTTCGACATAAATCAACCTCAGCAAAATTATTGATTTAGGCTCTTAGTTCAAAATCATGTAATCCTACAATATTGTATTACTTTTCATTTAAAACTATGGAATTTTGGTAATTTAGTGTAAAAAATAGTTATTCAATCAAGCTTCGGTTCAATGATTTTTAAACTCTAGAATATAATTATTTTTACCCGGTACGATCGAAATTATACAATTTTTACCATATCTAAAGTCATTTAAACTCTAAAGTTTTGTAAAAAGCTTAATTTTATTTTTCACTATTGAAACAAAAACTGCGCATCCAACGGAAAAAATTATAACAAATTTACAGATATTTTTCGAGTGAACATCTTTTCTCTATCAATCTTCTGTATTAGCGTTATTCATTTTTTCAAAAATTTTATTATTTCATTTTTATAGTTATTTTTCCTGAAGGAAAGGAAAATTAAATATCCTGTTGAAGAATTTCACAACACATATAAAGATATTTTCCTGGTAAAGAACTTGCGTCTATTTGATTTTTCCTAATCTTCTTTCAATTGTCCAAAAGTTATATTTTTTCATTTTTTCCATGCTTTTTCATAAATAAAGCAAAGACTACTTCTTCTGGAGAGAAAGTCCAAAAAAATTTTCAAAATTTTATTTTTGATCCAAAACAGCTGGTCTACGAACTTGACTGGTATTTTTGGTCCCTCAAAATGGATGCCAAAGAACGATCGACTATGATCATTCTTTCGGAAGTTATCAAGTTCACAGATTTTTTAAATTTTTTTTTGGGCGATCCAAATTGGAATTTTCGATTTTTCAAAAGAATTCCAAAAGTCGTATTCACGATCTTGTAGGGCTCTCAAGGAGAAACATTTTTGCTCCTTGACTTTCTTTTCAATCTTGTGTTATTTGGCTGAAAACTCTCAATTTCTTTTATACTTTTGAGTTTTGAGAATGCGACAACTCTGACAATTTTGTTTTTATCAAAAAAAAAAAAAATCATAAGCATAAATTGTTTCACTTTTTACCTACCACAAGAAACCGAACTTGAAATGTTTTATTCTTGGAAAAAAGTCCAAAAAAATTTTCAAAATGCTCCCCCTGTTTCATTTTTGATCCAAAATATCTAGTTAATGGACTCGACTTGTATTTTTGGTCCCTCAGAATGGGTCCACGAGCACATTCTTTCGAAAGGTAGCAAGTTCACAAATTATTTTCCATTATTCCTTGTTCGATCGAAATTGGAATTTTCGATTTTTTGAGAAAATTCAAAGAGTAGTGAAGTCCATCTTATAGGATTACTAAAAGAAAACATTTTTTCTTCTATATTTTTTTTCATATCTTCCGTTGTTTAGCTAAAAATTATCATTTTTTTTTTATATTTCCGAATTTTCAAAATGCCATAACTCTGAAAATTTTATTCTCATCAAAAAACATCATAGTAATAAATTGTTCCACTTACTACAATAAGATGTACTTATAATTATCAAGTCTTGGAAAAAAAGGTCTAAAAAATTTTCAAAATGCTCCCCCTCTTTTATTTTCGATCCAAAATAGCTGGCGTACGAACTTGACCTTCAGTTTCTGACACTGAAATAGTGTACAAAAGGTCAATCAAATTGATCAGTTTTTTCGACAGTTATCGTGCCTATAGACAGACATACATACATACATACATACATACATACATACATGCATGCATGCATACATACATACATACATACATACATACATACATACATACATACATACATACATACATACATACATACATGCATACACACATACATACATACATACATACATACATACATACATACATACATACATACATACATACATACATGTTGCCATTTGACAAAAACGGGGGAGGTCAAATTTTACACAAATCTAATACCTCTTCTGATGAGAATGTAAAAAATGTACACCACATCTCGACCCCCAAATTTGTGGTGAGGGGGGAGGGTGACTTCGATATTTATAATTGGAATCGATGAAGTCTAATCTGGCTCAAATAAACACCGCCCCAAGGGGGTGTTGTGTGGAGTGAATTTTTAGAGGTAGATTTTCTTTCTCGAAAATGAATAGTTTTGTCCATTTACCTTTATAACAGTAAAACCGTAGGTATAAACTTTCTTGCAGTTAGAATCCCAACAGTGTTTACTCCACCTTGGTAGTGCCGTTCAAAATATCTCTGTGTGGTTTGTTTTGAGTTGTTGTACCCTACATCAGTGATAAACATTTCTTCTGTTTACATTGTGGGATCCTCACTACCAAGGGTGATTTCTGTTGCAGGTAGATGCTACCCTAAAATAGGTGTTTGATTCACACTTGGTTTTTTCCGGGATGGCGCCACTTCTTCTATCAATGAGCTTTTTTTTTGACCGGACAATAGTTATCAGAGAGCTGAAGGTGAAAAAGTTGTGATTTGCCAATTTTAGTTCTTATTCTTCATTTGACGGTATTTTAGAAAACAATGATTCCCGACAATAAATATTCCACATCCAAAACATAGCGATGTACGATTTTCGTATCATAAAATATTTGTTGAAACTTCCGAAAAAGCTGTAAAAAGACAATAAACAATTATTTTTGAGTAAATGCTATTTTAGCTTATATGACAAGCCTGCTGTATCAGGCTACATTTTTATCACATGAGTCTTTAAACCGTGCACCCTAATGTTTGATTGCAACATGAGATACTAAAAAAGGTTTGATTCACCAAGCGCCTTTGAACAATTATATAATTATTTTACGTTTCAAAGTTTTTTTATGCTTTTTTTTATTTTTGTGTCTTTTTCCTCGAAATATATTCATATGAAAGTCTGTATATCTTGATCTCTCAAAACACATTGTAAGACGTGATAGGTATTTCGAAATTCAAATTACATTTTGAGGAATATTTTCGAACACGACGCGACGCAGATTGCAAAATTTCGGAAAGTTTCTAGCAAAATTCAGCGCTCCAAAGTCTTAACTACTAGTATGCCTATTCCCCACATCGCAATTCATTGTAAAAAGCTGAAATACTCCATAATTATTCCACGTTTAAATGTTTTTCAAGCCTAACAAATTTATTGTTCAGGCAATAAACTGTGAAAAAAAGTCAAATTTTGAATTTTTTCTATCTGAATGAACCATTTTTTTATGTACATTTGAAATCAATTTCGAATCATAAAATCTCATTCAACAAATAAAAGGCCTTTTGAGCAGCCACTACCGGTAAATGACAGCCTTATATTCATAGGTCAAAATTCAGATTTACAATAGGTGCAGGATTGAAATTGAGAATTGTATCTCTTCACGCATTCCTCAAACTTTATTTGAAAAGAGTATTGAAAATAAACTAATAATCATTCAGATATACGTTGATACGTACCGATGCGACGCTATAAAATTTCTATCAGGATCCTTCACTTTCCCCTTGCATGCGATATCTTGAGAAAGAAAATGTTTTTCGCAAACAAACTGTCATCTAGCTTCCACAACAAAATCTCCCATATTTTTTGCTTTCTGATATTGGACAACAAATCTTTGAGGAACTCTAAAAAAATGTACTTTCAATTTGTTACAGAAATTTCAATGAACATCATGTTGAATAATTGTAAATATTACAAATTTGGAAAAAAAATTTCCGATTGTATACTGGTACTCCTTCTGAGGCCTGCAGAACAAAAGTGTCATGAGAGTTGACCAAGGCTGAGGCGCGGCGCCACCTATGTACGTGGGCTAGGATTGAAATAATGCATGGAAAAATGTTATAAATTGTTTGTCCAACACCCGCGAGAGAAATGCGACTCCGGAGACTCGTCTCAAGTGGACGAAGTCGTCAATTTCTCGATTCATGACGTGTACTCGTCACAGTGGTCGAAGTGAGTACTTTTCCCACTAGTGGTCGAAGTAAGTGAGAGAAGCGTGATTGGCGTGGTTGAAGTGGTGAGGGCAGTCAATGCAGTAGATCCCTACAGTGGTGACATCAGATGTTAACGATGTCGACTGCTCTCACGCGCGGATCCAGAGGAGGGGGGCACCCCCCGAAATTTTTGACACTCTGCATTCCATTTCAGCGCGGTTGAGATATGCATAAGGTGTACTTTTTTAACTCACTTTGAACCCCCTCTCCCCCCGATGTTTCTCTGGATCCGCCCCTAACTTTTCTAATTGTACTATAAATCTTGAAAAGTAATAGATTGTGATACAGCGGAATATTATTATAACTCTCGACGATCTCCTCGGCCGTATTTCTGTCGCGAATCATTCTCTCGCGAACTATTTTTTTTTCGAAATAAAAAACATTTTTTCGCACTTCTGTGTACAAGAGAAGGATCCTTATGGTTTCCGGAATTTCTCAAACTAATATTTACGGCTGGAAAAGTTAATACATTTGATTTCAGATATTATCATTACATTATTGTGTATCCTCCACTCAAAAACAAGAAGCTATTTATTCAAGTAATAGTGATTGAAGACAATGGAATCGGAAATACAATCATGAAAAATTACTGTAATATATATGAATAAATATGAAACTGCCATTTTCAGTTGCTTATTTAATCTTAAATTGAAATTTATTTGGAATCGATTACGTGGGAAATTTCAGATTCAATATTCCCTTATTTTGTTGGAAATTTAATTATTTGTTAGAAAGTCTAAATTGGAGGTCGAAACTTCCAGTAATTTTTCGAAAGTTCAACTAACAAGGGGACCTTCAGGTCAGCAGTTTTTGAGGAAAATGCATTTAAAGAATTTCGTGCGGATGGTCATGTCACTGGTGTAATGTTATGTTGAACTGCCGGTGGCTCAGCTGGTAGAGCGCTTGGCTGGTAGGCACCAGGTCGCACGTTCGATTCTTACTTCCTGCACTTTTCTCCAATATTTTTTTTATGCAAAAAAGCTTATTTCTTCATTTAATAATAATTATTTAGGAAATCACTATTTTCAATGATTGTTTAATCATTTTTTTCCAATGAAAACTCTGTTTTAACTCTTTATTATCTCTCATTTGGAAAGTTGTATATTTGATTTTGAATTATTCTTCACTTAATAATTTGTAGTTTTTGTATTTTTAATTTGAATTAGGAAATGACTGTTTAAAGCGAAAATTGAAATATTAAATCGAAATAAAAATGTTCCATACAAAATACATAAAATAAAACACAGGAATAATAGTCATATATCTTTTAAACATTTATTAACTTACATTAGGATTTATTCTGTATAGTTCTTATACATATATTTTATCAGGATTACGTAGAATCGCACGAACTAGAGTGATACTACTCAATCCTGATGATGCATATGTATAATTATGATTATAAAATGAATGAATAAACAGTTTCTCCATAAAAAAAATATTTTAAAAAAGTGCAGGAACTAAGAATCGAGCGTACGACCTGGTGCCTACCAGCCAAGCGCTCTACCAGCTGAGCCACCGGCAGTTCAGCATAACAATACACCAGGGACATACTATCCGCACAAAATTCTTTAAATGCATTTTTTTTGGAAGTGGCTGAAAATTGCACCTTATTGCTTTTTCTCAGAAAACCTCTAGTAGGTGTCTATCACTGAGGAGAGTCTCAACCAAAACAAAAATTATGTGACCTTAAGGTCCCCTTGTAAGTTGTGCAAAATCAATTTATGTAGTTGGAAATCAGAAATTCCAAAATGGGGGGGGGGGGGGTGGAAATTCGTAAAAAAATGTATTTCGTAGATTCAACTATTTGGTTAGAATTGAACTTTTTTGTTTAGAATCAACTATTTTGTCAGCAAATTCAGCTGTTTGTTCAGAGCTCAAACTATTTATGCAAATACTGAATTTCTGAATAGAGAATACAATTTTCAAATAAAAAATTAGTGTTATTGGTTTCAAATTTCATATTTTCTGTACGAATTAGGTCTGGGTCTAAAATAAAACAATTCGGTAGAAAATTTAACTATTTGATCAAAAATTACCTTTTAGGTTGAAAATTCATATTTTCGGTTGACAATTTAACTTATAGATAATATTTTGGTCCTGAAAATTCGACAATTGTGTAGGAAATTTATTTTTTCAGATCAAAATTCGAAAAGGTAATATAAAATCAACCACTTGGTTATAAATTAATTTTTTTTCTATGTGTTGGAATTTTTTTGGGAAGTCGTCTAATTGGTTCACGATTGAACTATTTTCTAAAGAATTTGTCTTCTCTCGATGAAATCAACTAGTTTAGAATTCGTTTACTTTCTTGTTAAAAAGAAATTTTATAAACGGAAATTTAATCGTTCCATTTTTGTTCAAAACTCATGTCCTTCAGTTTCCAATCCATCTTTTGGTAATAAGTTATTATTTTTTGCATAAAATTTGATCTTGAATTGAAAGTTATTTGAAATTCCCATTTTTTTTCGGGGATAGAAAAATATACAAAAATTCCAAGACTTCGAATATTTGAAAGATTTCGTAAAATTCCAATCCTTAGTATGAAGAATTCAGAGATTCTGCAAGATATCACGAAGATTTCAGAACAAAAATGTCAGTGACAAAAATGAATTCTTAAGAATTAGAAAATTGAAAATTCGCCACGGGTTACTAAAATAATTGTTAAGGCTTCGAAATATGTGTCCTTTCACAAAATTCTATGTTTATTTTTAAACATGCCGAGAATTCGTAATAGATTCAAATCATTCAAAAGTATTCCAAAGAATTTGAAAGGTTCTTGTGAATTTTAAAAACCTTCAATAAATTATCAAGATCAAGAAGTTCCAAGGAGTTTCAAAAGAGAAGAAAAGTTTTCAAATATTTAAGAGTGAGCTGGGAAATTCTAATGAATTTCTATGTGCTTTGCAAAACTGCAGGGGATTTCGAAGTTTTCTGAAGAATATGAAATATTCTAGTATGAAAGAAGATTCCGAGAAGATTCCTTGTTTCAATTGAATGAAGATCGAAAAAAAAACCATAAGTCCATAGAGAGGTCTGCAATGATAATTGTTAGTTCAAAGAAATGCTTTCTTAAAAAAGTATGTTAAATAATTAGGTTACAAAACCTTTATAGAAGTTCTTTTTAGACAAATTTTTAATTTAAGCTGATATTGAACATCATCTAATTGAGATGAAAACTAAAAAGCTGTTGTACAAAATGTAACAATCCTTAGGAAAATATCCTAAGAATATTTTTTTTTGTCTTCAATCTTCATTTGATTGAAACAAAGCTTGAGAAGGATGCAGATCTGCGTCGAAACGCGTTGTCATTATTAAAACATCAAAAATATATACTGTTTATGAGTAATTCATGCTTGATTGAAATTATTCAACCTTTCTTAATTAAATAATTTCTTTTATTCGAAATTATTTATTCCAAATAATGGAATTTTACTCATTTCCTTTAGATCCCTCTGAATTCACTCCAATCTTATTGCGATCAATTTAGTTTTGATGGATTCAATCCAATTTTGATAAAATTACTCTAATTTTTCTCAACTCATTAGATTCCATTTGGAGTTAACTTCAGTTCAATCGCAAAATTCTTAGCAATGAAAAAATTAGAATTTAAAGATCAGATTTAAAACAAACGCTCAAACGCTCAAAGCTTCTGTCGGGATCACCGACAGAAGCTTTGCTCTTTCGTATCGAAAGAAAATCATATAAAGTCGGCTCCCGCCCGTATCAGGCTGAAATTCCTGTCGAATGTTCATCCTACGGTAGCAAAAAAATATGGAAAATTTCAACCTTTGAATTGCATTTTTTTGGAAGTTGTGGAGGGGGAAAGGAAAATCGAAAAAGTGGTTTTTCTTGGAAACCGCTGGACCAATTTTTATAAACAAAATATATGTTATGGGGAGTGATATGACAATTTATCGGAAAATTCGAGAACATTCTGTGGCCAAAATAAGAACTAATCAAATTTTTCGAATTTTCTGATAATTTTTGAAAGGTGATGTTTTGGTTCTGCGAGTAAAATCTTTACACAAAAAAATCTATATATTCTCTAGATTAACATATTTTTTCCCTGAACAGATCGGAGTGGTGCGCCATAGTTAAAAAAAATCAAACCTAATTTTCCTATTACCATATGGGAACCTCACATGACTAGCCCTATACATATACACTAGCCTTCGGCGACATTTTTTTTCATGTTCGCCGGGCAGAAATCAATTCATTATATGTAAAAAAAGTATGCGCGAAAAGAATATAGAATGTCAGGGTCTGATTAACACGCGCCGTATAAGGCACCTGAATTTTCCCATAAGAAATACACGTGAAAAACAAGCCAAAAACTTTATCATGATAAAAAAGGAGAGAAAAACATGGAATCATTATTTCAAACATATTATCCCCATGTATTTTTTGACGTAGAATATGATGGCATCATTGGTTTTATCGTAAAACTCACTAAAAAAGCGCTAGAATCCTTGTTTTCCGTTATTTTTCACGTCTAGCGTTTTTGAAGTAGATTTGATCATAAAATTATTGGCACCAGTGTATTCTACATAAAAAAGAATCCTTCGAAAACATGTATCATAATTCGTAAAATGTAGTTGAGTTGGTATAGAAATTGAATCAGATAAACGTGTTATCTTTAAGCCGAGCCGAGCGAAACTGATTCTTGGAAAAACGACTTTATTATCCTGATAAAGAACTACCAAAAACTATTTTTGGCTTCTAGGACTTTTTGACTGGGTCTTATATGGTGAAAATTCTACAAAAAGCAATAAAAAAACTGGTTGACATGTTGATTGCACAGAAATGATAAAATTGGTTTTTCAAGAATATCTACTCCGATATATTTTGTGCCGCTTATTTGTGCCGAGCTTGTGCCACGCTTGTGCCAAGATCATAATTTTCCATTAATTTGATGTCGAAAATAAGAATTATCAGTATAACATACGAAAAATTAGAAAATAACGCATTCAAAACTGACAAGAAATAGATTTTTATTTTAACAATGATAATAACTCATGATTTTTTTAATGAATCGTGGATCATTTATAGCTGTACAGAGATGTACCAAGTCATTCTATTTACAAATTATCAGAATGAAAAAATTCCTAGAACAGAAATTAAGTGTATCCTGGCCAGCGGTAGTTGGCCGAAGGTAAGAGAAACGAGCGCCAAGGACCACGTTAAGATCATCACAAAAATGATCACAGTTACCGAAACGCGTTTTCCATTTGCTTATACAAATTAAACGCAGCCTTTGCCCTGACCAAAAATTTGAAGAGCTTATTTCAAGGGTTCAAATTATATATCAGTGCATTCATACCTTGTCTTAATCAGCCACACTGCTGAACTCCAAGTCCGTGAACCTTCTGATGAAGAATTAGTAACGGCGATTATTTTATTATTTATCAGCATTTGGAACTCGAAAGTTCATTGCCTCATCTACCCGAGACCGCCACGCGTCCCTAT
>WSXT02144859.1:0-10396 GCA_011762715.2 Neuroterus valhalla
TTTTTGCGGATTCCAGGAGCCCAAAAAAAGCCCAAAATTCTGGTGCAATTGAATTTTGCATATTGTTGTATTTTCTGGACTGGAGGTGCTAGCTCTATGTAAGCCAGCACCTCCACAAAAAAATGGATTTTTTGGAAAAAGTAAAAGAGCCCAAAAATTTTAATTGGCCCCCCAAAAAAGTCCAAAAAAAGCCCAAAATTCTGAGCTATTTAAAATACCGAAATTCGATTGTGGAGGTGTCAGCCTAATGGACCTTATCAGCTATGGAGAGTAGATCAAGAACATTTTAAGATTGATTTATTATTTTTCTCTTTGTAGATACAAGGATTGTGCAAATGCCGAACGCGAATTTGAAATCTAATCTGTCTGTTGTTCGTAGTACAAATTTTCGCACCTTGCACAGTTTGGCCAAAAAATGGATCTTTCTATTCTTCATTCACTTTCTACCTACTATAAGGAACAGTACCTCCAATTTTTAAATAAAATAAAAAAATCCGAAAATGTTCAAAATGCTTCCCCTCTTCAATCTTTGATCCAAAACAGATGGTTAAAAAGCTTAATTAGTATTTTCGGTCCCTCAAAATGAGTGCCAAGGCACGATCGGATGTGATCATTCTTCCGGAAGTTATCGAGTTCACAGATTATTTTTCTTTTTTTTTGTGCGATCAATAATTGAATTTTCGATTTTTTGAGAAAATTCAAAAAGTCGTATTCACTATCTTGTAGAGCTTGCAAGAAAAAACATTTTTGCTCCCTGACTTTCTTTTCAATCTTGCGTTATTTGGCTAAAAATTCTAATTTTCTTCTATATTTTTGGATTTTTAAAATGCTATAACTCTGACAATTTTGCTTTCATCAAAAAAAGTCATAAGGATGAATTGTTTCATTTTTCACCTACTACAAGAAACTGTACCTAGAATTTTTTAGTCTTGGGAAAAAAAGTCCAAAAAAATGTTCAAGATGCTCCCTCCCTTCGAATTTTTATCCAAAATAGCTGGTTAACGAACTCATCCTGTCTCCCCGGTCCCTCAAAATGTGTGGCAAAGGGCAATCTAATCCGAACATTCTTTCGAAAGTTATCGAGTACACAGATTACAGACTACAGACTACAGACTAAAGACTACCGACAGACAGACAGACACCTTCGTAAAAACCATTTCTTCTGACTCAGGGGGTCTCAAAACGTGGAGATTTCTTCAAATCCACGAAAGTCAATTTTCACATAAAACCAATACCTTCTCATTCAGAATGAGAATGAAATAAGAGACTCACATACGTTATTGAACCTGAAACCGAATATATACCCTATACAGTATTATACATTAAACATAATTTCATATTAATTCAAATCCGGAATTGACAACACTTGAAATTATATATTCGTGTATTCTGGAAACATATGATATTATTAAATTATTAGCTGAAACAGAAAAATAGGGTTAGTAGAAAACGAAGCTAGCAGGAATCGAATACGCGTCTTCGGGGCAGCAGTCGGGCGGTGTTCCGTTGATCTAAGCATTCTGTGATAGATGGGAATGAAAACATCCTTATAATCTGAACGATAGTATGTTCATTGGTTACAATTAATTTGTTCCTCAATTTATCAACATTGATAGTGACTTTAAATTTTCAAAGGCGAAAATTTTAAATTTGATTAAAATGAGTAAATAATAAAAAATGACTTGAAGATTTTTAAAAAGTAAAATGAATTTCGGAATTGAAAACATATGTTTCATTTGTTTATTGAGAAACTGGCATAAAGCACAAAGCCGTAAAATACCGAAAACTGAAAACACCATGTGACACGAAACATAGCCACGAGCACAAACACGTTTGAAAACAAAAACATAATTATGAATCCGTTAATTGAATAGGTAAATGATAGGTACACGAAAGGTGTGAACAAGTGCAACCTAATTGAAAATCTCACAATTATGGATACCTTAAAATTCTCGAAATTCGATTTTTGCACTTTTTTTATTTTTGATGAAAATTGAGGAACACATTCTACTCAACATACTCGCCACCGATCTTTACATCTCGCATAGTTTGGCTAGCAAATTGAATTGTTCATTGTTTAAAAAGCGTTGCCACGATTAAAACAAAAAATAAAGGCTTTATTGAAAAAAATTTCATGTAAAACTTGTAGAACTTTTTAAGATAAACAATTTTTCTATTAAGTATTTCTTCCCGTCTCTTATTGTTTGGCTTGAATACGGAAATTCGAGAAGTTGTGAAGATCATCCGAGAGGGCTCTTGAAAAGAAACATTTTTTTTCAAAACTTTTTTCATATCTTACGTTGTCTGGCTAAAAATCCTCATTTTCTTTTATATTTTTGAATTTTGAAGAAACCATAACTCTGACAATTTTGTTTTTATCGAAAAAAATGATTCGGATAAATTATTTATTCCTTACGTGCTACAAGCAATTGTACTTACAGTTTTTGAGTCTCTAAAAAAGAGTCAAGAAATTTTGCAAAATGCTCCCCCTATTCTATCTTTGATCCAAAAAAGCTGGTTAACGAACTCGACTTGGCTTTTTGGTCCCTCAAAATGGGTGCCAAAGCACGATCGAATATGATCATTCTGTCTTAGGTTATCGAATAAACAGATTACAGACTACAGACAAAGAATGACACCTTCGTAAGAACCATTTTACCTGAATCAGGGGGTCTCAAAACGGGGAGATTCCATTTAACAATTTTTTCATTTATTATTTTTTTTTCTCATTGTTTGGCTGGAAAATAGTCTTTTTTATTTTTGTAAGTGCGTCATCGTGTGTCGTGGACACGTGGATATAAATTAAAATAATATTTGTAAGTCGGGGTGAACACTCTTCACGAGGCAGCACTGAGAAGGACCATTGGAAAATTCTGAAATTTTCCGATGAGCCGGACGAAAGTGAAAGTAAGGGGTGAGAGCGAGTGAGAGGTAGCGTCACCCCAACAGTTCTTGATTGACAAGGGTATCGATCGCACGCGCCAAAGATCCCTTCGCATTTCCGGAAAAACCAATCGACTGCGTTCTTTTCTTATGTGATTTTCTTCCTTTCATATCTTTTATATTCATCGTTTCCCCAACCAATAGACTTTCTATTTTGTAACGTTTTCATTATTTGTTACACAGTTTTCTTGGTCAGTGCCATATTTCTCTGTTTTTTATCAATAAACCTAGTTTCAGTGTATTTTTGCATTTTAAATTCATTTAGCCCGGAACACTCACGATTCATCGCGATATTTTCATAAACTTTTCAAATACTTATAAGCATTTAAACAACATCGTGATTGAAACGAAAAATATTTGTTTAATTGAGAAATGTTCAAGAATAAATTTTTCCTTTTTAATACATTTTTACGATTTCAACATACTTTGACCAGAAATGTGCATTTTCGATTTTTCAAAAAGCTATTTCGATAAATGAAGCCAGAACCATTGGTCAAAAAGGTCTGATTAACGAACGAGCAGTTTCAATAAATAATGAAGAACTTGGATGAAATTTGACGCAGTGTGTATTTTTTTCAATAATAAAAATTTTCAAAAATATTTAAATTTCCTTTCCTAATTATTCAATTTCCAATAACTTTATACAAATTTTTAAGTAATAATATTGAACACACACACACGTGTATTTCCGAAAGGAAACATATGGAAACATTTTCTTGGCATATAAGTGCGTAATCAATACGAATCATCTCAGTGAATATTTATAACATAGGAATATTTTATAACACATTTTCTCATACAGCTTCGTCCGACAAATAGCACTTTTTAAGATACAAGTGTCTTTATCAAATTCTGAAAGGCGAGATTTTGACAGGAATGTCAGCACAAATCTTCACGTTTATATCATATATCCCGAAGTGTTAATTGCTAGCACTTTTGATACGTAGATCTAGACCAACGCTCTGGTCACAAATTTCCAACATCCCTTCAGATAACGTCACTATATCTAAGGAACCCAATGTCTTACTAAATGAAAGCACTTTATAAAAAATCAAATTATCGAAATTACTTATCCCGGATTAGTTTTCGATATAAGACACCTGCGCAAAGGTGCTAATATTCCCCAAACATTAAAATCATAATTATGAAGAATATACAGTAAAAGCATACACTATTTCCTTAAGAATAATCAAAAGAACTTAATAATGTGTTAGTATTGATAAATTATTTCACTATAAATTCTTGAAATTAGGAGATTTAGAAGTCTTTATACAGCAGATAAAAAATTATTTAAAAAATTTAGAGAATAAAGAGCGTCTTAGGAGGAGATAAAAATATACCAAAGATTACAAAGCGTTAAAAGAGAACATGAAAATTCTTATAAGATTATGGAGGTTTAAAGGAGACGTTAGTAAAACTCAAGGACTTAGAATCAAGATCTTCAAAGTAGGGGCTAAAACCTATGTAGAAGCAAAATAGACTGAAAATATCCGCAGGAGCGGCTAAGTAGCAGCGAGTAGAATAAGCAGCCGCAAAGGAGGGTCAGTACTTCCACTTAGAGCGTCAAAGTAGGGCCTATATTTCGACTCGGGGACGCATACTTTGCGAGTTGCAGATCGTTGGATCTTCTCAGTATTTACTCTCATATGCTTTCTATTTGTACCAGGTTGCCTTGTCCTTATGGAGCGAGGAACTGTTTGATAGTTGTTTCTCACTACCAGGGTTCGATGTACAATTGTAGTATGTTCGCATAAAGCATCACCTGGACCCACGCCCGCGTCCTGTGTACTCACTACCCTGTGCGTATCCCTTGGTTCGGTCTACGTTCCTGCATTTCTATACCTGGCGTCCAGAACAGGGCTGCTATGGTCACTCATTTTATTTCACTCAACCTTACTTCAGGGTAGCTGAGACCATCTGCTTTCGTTTTCCCTTGATATACCCTTCAGCCCTCTGCTGGTCATTTTCCATTTCAATTCTGTCTTTGGTAATACGAAAGTCAGTCGTCTACGTTGAAGATTCCTCGTTCCTTTCCCACGGCGATATACTTCAAGACACACGTTGCTGCCCTTATTTTGGCTTTAATTTCGTATAGTCCTTCAAATATTGCTAGAAATTTCGCAATCGTTTTATCGCTCTTATCTGAAACATCACACGCCTTTATTTTTACCCAGTCTCCTACTTGAAACTCCGTCTCCCGATGTAAACGGTTATTTTTATCTGCCCTACTTTGTCCAGCTTTTTGGATCTTATTCTTCACCAGCTGCAACATGGCTTGTTGGGTCAATACTTCTGCCCTCATAGGTAGCTCAATCCACATTAGCCAAAATCTTGTAGGAGTTTCATTATATAAGGCGTTTAAATAGGCGTTTCATTAAATTGTTTCATGGTGGATTTCATTCAATATCTGTTCGATAGTATTAACTTTCCCGTACCATGCTTGATGTTGATTTTCTTTGAGAAATGTCCTTAAAAAATCTTCCCAGTTCACGGTTCACCCTTTCCACCATGTTTCCTTGCGGGTGACTGATTGCTGCCCATACTGGTTTAATGTCTAATTGTTTTAGAGATTCCTCCCACAACTTGCTGGTAAATTGTGTTCCCTGGTCGCTCAGGACTCTTTCCGGTTTACCAACTGTTTCGATGAAATCCTCCAATTTCAGGACTGCCCCTTTTGCCCCGGCTTTTCGCATCGGGTACAGCTTTACGTACTTACTAAACGTGTCCATTATGACTAACAGGTGCTTGCCTTCAAATTTTGTAGCTAGTGAAGGCCCCAGGAAATCGACCGATATCAATTCCAGTGATGTCTCTGGTAAGACAAACTGCATGTTAGCGCGCGTGCGTTGATTTGGGATTTTGTTAAGCTGGCATGACTGACAGGTTCTGAGCCTGTTTTCTTATAAATCGATAGAACTTTGGATGATTAAAATCTCATGACAGCATGAGTAGGCACTTTCTTGCTCCGGTGTGTCAATACACTGAGTGACATTCCCATGTGATTTCCGTTGCTATCGATCTGGGTAATTAAATTTTATGTCCCTTCTTTGTATTTTTGTATAAAACCTCATCCACTATCATCCACATTTGTTCCATTCACCTGATTTTTACTCGCTGTTATTTTCTAATCGTTATTTTGCTTCATTATCAGATCCTTCAATATATTTTTAATTCTTACGGATGGTCTTCGAGCTAAGATATTGATAACCAAGCGTCCATCCATAAATCCTTCCGAGTTTCCTTCTTCCGGTCTCTGTCTACTCAAATAGTCCGCGGCGATGTTTTCTTTTCCCGGAAAGTGTTCGAAATTCACTTTATAGTCCTAGATGGCTTAGTTCCACTGCGTGAGTCTTCGACTTACTAACTTACAACTCTTAAGAAATGTAAGAGCTAAATGATCTGTACGGCAAATGATTTTTGCCCGAAACTCGTAGGTCCTAAGTTTTTGGAGCGCCCACACGATGGCTAGTATCTCCTTCTCCGTGGTAAAGTAAAGCAACTCCGCTCCTTTGAGGGTGCGTCTTGCAAAAGCAATCGCTAAGCTTTTTTCTGCTTCATCTTTCTAGGACAAAACGGCTCCGAGAGCAAAGTCGCTGGCATCTGTATGCAGGTAAAAGGGTCTGTCTGGATGTGGATAGTGCACTATGATAGTTTCACAGAATATACTTTTAGTATTTTCTAATACTTTCTGTTTCTCTTCATCCATTTCCATGGTACTCACACCTTGAGTAAATTCAGGAGTGATGCAATTACTGATGCATGTTGGTCCGAGAATCGCGTATAAAAGTTCAGTGTTCCTAAAAATCCCCTCAGTAGTGATATATTCTTTGGTGGTTCTATATCTCGAATCGCCTGAATTTTTTCTGGGTCAGGTTGGATTCCAGCCGGTGTCAAAATGTGCACCAAAAATTTCACTTGATCTTGAAAAAAGTGTGACTTCGAAGTTAATAGTCATTCCACATTCTCTCAATCGACACAAAAGTTCTTCTATGTGTTCGAGATGAGTCGTTATGTCTTCTGAAACGATCAAGAAATCGTCTGCGAAAGTGATCACATGATCACCTATACCTTGAAGTACGAGATCTGATTCCCGTACCAAACTTGCTGTGCTAGTTTTGAGTCCAAAAGGTGTGACTTGATTCCCGGTGTAAGGGAGTTTGCCAGAAGCTACTGGTTAGGTCTAAAGTTGACATTACTTGCTTTCCATGACAACGTTGAAATAATGACTCGATGTGTTCTGTGCAGGCTGGATCGTCTTCCAATAGTTCATTCAGTTGTCTAGCGTCCAGGCAAAGTCTAACGGTACCATCTTTCTTTGGCACTGGTAGCAGTGGATCAATATACGGACTAATAGAGGGTTCTATTAAATCCCACTCCAACATAATATTTTAGAGCTTCATCCATCTGACTCCTAAGTTTAATTGGAGGGGGCTAGTACCGTGCATTGAAAGTTTTTTCCTCTTTTAATCTTGGTTCATGTTCGTACAAATTCAACCGTCCCGGCTTTTTATCAAAGACTTTTTTTAAGATATTTTGCAAGGTTTTTTTAGTTTCATCGACTATTTTATCAGACTCCAGTATTTTATTTTGTATATCTTCTTCTCTCAGGAAATAAGGATTTCGAAGTCCATTTTTCTTGTTGCTACTTTTTCCTCTTCACTCTCCGTCTTCTCTGCAAAGATACATCTGAGTTTTAGACTCTCTGCTGGCTCGGAGTTTTCTTTTTCTAGTTCAACCCAGGTTCTCTCTTGTCCCAACTGGAAACGCATTTGATTTGTGTCAAGATATATTCTTGTATTCAAACGACGCAGTACATCAATCCTCAAAATGCATGACTTCTTCAATTTTGGTACGATGATGAAAACTTCTTTTGATAAAAGGTCATTGATTCGTAGATCGACGTGTATTTGTAGTTTAACTTTCACGGGTCGACCTCCAGTTACTCCCACTACTGTCACTTCTATTTTCGGTCATTTCGGGCAGTTTTCGAAGTTCTTCTTATGTGCCTCGTAAAAGTCTTCGGATAAGCACGTGATCTGGCTTCCCGTGTCTGCTAAAGCTAATGTTGATATTCCTGATACGCGAGTTTTTATTATGGGCAATTTGCAGGTCGATGCTGCTTCCGGTTCGTCACACTCCTTCAACAGTTCTTCTCTTGGAGAATACATAATAAGATGTAGCCCCTGCTCTTCTCTATGAACACTCGTCGTTTTAGTTTCGCTGGCTTCTCGTGTTACTGATGCGACTCCATCTCGTTCCCCGGTTCTACATTAGTATCTAGGATGTCATCCATTGACTCTTCAGTGCTGAAGCCTGTATTTCTAGATTTCTAATTGATCTTGTATTGTTTGTGCTTTGCAGCGGCTGATTGGTTCTCCAGTTTGGATTGCCTACTTCCGGCCTGCCTCGCTGCTGCCCCCCTGGCTGGTTAGCACGTGTCTTATCTTGAGGATGGTCGAATTTCTGGTTGTAATTTTGAGTTCCGTAATCTTTTGATGACGTATATTGTCTCTGATTACTTCCTTGGTCCTCTATTCGGGTCTGCCTTTGACTGTTACGCGAATATCTATTCTAATTATCAGGCCCAATTTTATCAAACAATTCTAGTAATTCCAAGAGTCCAGATTAAGTTGCTAAGCCTCAGCTCAAAATTTCCACTTCAATTTCCTCGCTAAAATGACGTGATAATTTGAGGATTATCTCTTGATCGGACGGTGAATTCGAAAGATCTTTGGCCTCCCCGTATGTTTTGATTCCTTAATCCGTGCGACTTTTATTCCACTGAGTGTTGTAGTGGCTAAATTCAAGTCTCCACCGTATTTCAAATTGTGTCTGTTAATTCCAATACCTGTTCAAGAATATGATTTTGAATTCTTCGATTGTTCTTGTTTCTTCTCTGACTAGTTCCCACCAGTCCTCCGGCACTCCAGTTAACACCGAGTTGAGCAGATACTGTACTTCCGATAGACGTGGTTTTACTGCTTCCCAGTATTGTTCAAGCTGGTTGATGAATCTTTTTGTGTTTCTTGTGCCATCAAATCTGGGGGCTGCATGCTTGATGCTATTTGGAGGTCCTGTTAACATTTCTCCATCCATAATGGGCCTCTCTTCCCCAATTTCCGGAAGTCGATTTTAAATTCGGCGCTGCATGGTCTCCAACTGTTCTGCTTTCCTATCCAATTGTCGTGCCTTACCTTTTATGGCTTTAAACTTGCTAGCATTCTCATTGAGGTGTGTTATCTTCTGCTCGATCTTCCTCGCATCTTTATCGAGTCTTACGTAGCGCTGGTTGCACTCCGTCCATCTAGAGCTGATTGCTTGATCCTTTTTTTATTTGAATCTACCAGTGTCTCAACGGCAACGAGTCCTGCTCGCAGAATACCCAGCAGTTATTTAATCTTGTCGTAGTTTTCGCTTTTTTGATCTACCGATTCGGACTCCTAACTACCTTGGTCCATGTTTTCGGGGTTAATATGATCTTCTTGCAAACCTCGTCTCAGCAAACTAGCCTCAGTCGGCGTAGCATCTAATTCTTCGTTGGATTCGTGGTCTTCCTCATTTATGTGCACATCGGCCTCTCTCAGCACGTCACTTTTTCTGGAATTACGCGTATATCTCGGTATTTTTGTTATATTGTAAATTTTCTTTTTTCTTTTGAATATGTTGACAACGACAAAAATTTCGAAAATTTATCGAGTTTTTTTTACACTGCCTTTGTCTTAACTATATACGTTGTAAATCAATTACCCTATATCCTCCATCTTTCAACTCTCAGGTCCCTGTTCGGGCGCCAATGAGAAGGTTTCAATCAATTTTTATATTCAATATTATGACTCTTTACTTCTATTAGAATAAATATAGATTGTTGATCCTAAGAAATTATTATTTTAAGTCCATTATCATCTAAGAAAACTCTAATTATCAATGAGACCCGAGAGGGAGATGGATATTGAGTAAGTACACCCTCTTATACACTTGAAATCACGGTTTATTGATTTAGATTCAGCGCACATATATTTATACATTAGTCAGGTAATCTGAAGTTATTGACTTTTAATCTACGATATAATGCAGTCTTTCTACCTATCTCTATATGGGAACCTTTCTCCTAAATCGCTTATCTATTGGATAATATCTACTCGATATAACTATTTATATATTTGCTAATTTATTCATGTAAATATTTAATTCCTAATATTAATGTCTGTCACGACTGACAAAGGCTCTTTATTTCATTGGCACGTAATCACGTGCCACGCTGTAGCGCTTCTCTTCGTAGAGGGGGCCCGCTGGCTCAGGGTATCAGTACCGCGACCCATCATTGTGGAGTTTTGTCGATGTTGTCAAATCTCTTGCCTGTTCAGCTGTGTTGTCGCTTTTCATCTTTGGCTTTACTCTCGCCTTCTCAGGCTCTAACCATCTGATTCACACCATAATGCTGACCCGTTATAAT
>WSXT02144870.1:0-10396 GCA_011762715.2 Neuroterus valhalla
GTGTTTTATCACCAGCCACGGACTAAGTCAAGTGCCTGATGAAGTCAAGATGTTAAAAATCAAAAAATTTCAAAAACGAAGATCGAAATTTGTTGCGCAGATAATTTCGCAGACACAATATCAAGTTATTGGTTTGATATAACAGCAGCAGAGTTTGTTGAAGGCAACTTAGGTCACCTCTGGATGCTTTTTTAGAGCTACCAACTTTATTAATATTTAATATCCTTATTATTATTATTATCATTTTTATTATTATTATTATTATGTAAAAAATTCTTCCTCTCATGACGTAAATTTAAATATTTTGAGAATCAGATTATAGGAACGTTGCATCCTTCATATCAAATGATAAGATCTCTTTTTGATTCATAAAAAGAAAACTGTCATTTTTTTTATTTTTTTGGTAGAAGTTTTAATAGTCTAGGTTGAATCAAGTAAACTCCCGGTCATTTCCCGGTTTCCGAGTCAAATCGCCACCCTGAATTATTATCAAGTTTACTTTCAGTCGAAATAACTACTTCATCTTCTTCGTTAAAATTCAACAATTTTTATGAAAATAATCCTACTTGTTTAAAAACTTTAATGTTTCGTTGAAAATGTGTTTCTTTGGTTTGGAATCAAATTATCTACCATTGGTTGGAATTCGATTTTCTTCTCTTTTTTCAAATTTGAATTCCTTAATAAAAATTCGGATTTCTCCATTATAAAACTTAACTATTTCCATACAAAATTCCATTATTTTGTTGAAAATTAACTTTTTCGTTGCAAATGCATATCCTATTTTCTTTGAAAGTAATCGTTTTTGGCTCAAAATTCTACAGTTTTGTTTTGGTATAGAATTCAAAAATTTTTGTTTGAAAAAATACTCAATGTTTGGAAAATCCAATTTTTCTTATTTTCAACCTTAAAATTTGACCATTTCGGCATAATATTACATTTTTTGCAAGCGCACATTTGGTAATTGTTAATTAAACTGTGTAGATGAAAATTGATTTTTTCGACTGATAATTACATTTTTTTCTGTTTGATATTGTTGTATTTTATCTAAAATATGAATCTTTTTTTTAAGAATCTATATTTTTTTATTTGAGTGGTTTTTGACATAAAAATGAAATCTTTTCCGTTTATTATATTGAATAATTCATTCTCGAGAAATTTTGCACTCATTTCCTTAAAATATTTATTAAATTCGTTGAAAATTCGTCTTTTTTGTGAGAAATTATTCTTTGCGTATAAAAATTCATCACTTTGGTTTTAAATAAATGTTTTAACTGAAAAATTAACTATTATATTTTTGGTTGAAGATCATCTTACAATGTTTAAGAATGGTTATGCTGACTAACCCATGACATATAATAAAAAGCTTGAGAGCTGCTACTTGACAGAGTTACCCAATATTAGATTAATTCATAATATATGTGAAAGATTGTTCGAACAACCACCTGAACGTCCTGGTAGTGACTGCCATTCAAAGAAAAGCACTGTTCCCATCTTTCAATCTCCCTGATCGTGATGTTGTCATTGGCTGGAGCTGAGAATTCGATCACGAACATATTTCGTTTCCGTTTGTCATGAAGTGCGATGTCTGGTCTTGTGTGTTGGAAAGGGATTATTGTCGAGAACATCTAATCCCGTTGGATTGGCCACTCCTTTTTTCAACAATTGACTCTATTTGCATTAGAGCGTAACTTTTTTGCAAAATAAACTGCCTTGACGTCATTTTCGGGCTTCTAGGATAAGTTCTGAAGGGAAATGAAGTATGTCGCCGCAAATGTGAACGTTTCCTCTCCTTAAATGACAATCCTAATGAGACAATTTGACTATAAATGTTGAAATGGATTGTTTTTCCCTTGAACTTGTCTACTTATCGTTCCACATATTTCGTTGCGAATAGATCATCTTGCGATGTTTAAAAAATGGTTATGATGTCTTACCTGAGCGATTTAATAAAAAGTATGAAAGCTACTACTCAAAAGAGTTATCCAAAATCAATATAATTAAAGAAAATAACACTGGTTCCATCTTTCGAATTTCCCTGATTGTGATTTTGTCTTCGGCTGGAGCTGAGAATTCGATCACGAACATACTCCGTTTCCGTTTGTCAAGGAATGTGATGTCAGGTCTTGCGTGTTGGACAGAGAATATTGTCGAGAATATCTAGTCCCAGTGGATTGGGCACTACCTTGTTTCCAACAATTGACTCTATTTTCATTGGAGTTTAACTTTTTTTGCAAGAGGAGCTGACACGATATTCTTTTTGGGCTTTTGGGAATAAGTTCTGAAGGGAGACGAAGTACGTCGCCTAATATGTGAACGTTCCCTTTCTTTGAATGACAATCCTAATGAGACAATTTGACTATAAATATCGAAACGGATTATTTTTCCCTTGAACTTGTCTACTTGTCGTTCCACATATTTCGTTTCGAATGTCGCAACCAAGCTGACGAATTACGACAAACCTGTTCTCTGGTAATGACAGTAGCTCCGATAGAAAAAGAGCTGAGTATATAGTTGGGTATGCCTAACAAGCAGTGCCTGCGTGATTGATTCAGGTGATCATTATCCAATCAGAACAATTACACGGTCAAACAAACATTTTTTACCTGATGTGGTTGCTTAGCTTTCAGGAGAATTAAACACCGGATCAAATTTTAATTATAAAAAAGGGTCCACCTTTTAATAAAAAAGTTATTCCGACTCCAACTTAAATTAATGAAGAATAATTAATTTTTTATGTTAAATTGACACACAAAAATGAGCGCTATGTTCACGATTCTTCTTTTCCAAATTCCTCACGCATTTTTTCGAATAAACTAGCATCACTAACAAAATTCTCAGAATTTTTTTTTTTTTTTTGCATTTTGCTGCAAAGACTTTTCTCTCCCAAATGATTCAACTCCAACAAAATAGTTCAGTTTTCAACAAAATGTTTAAACCACAAAAAATTCTTAACAAACGGATTTTCAACTAAATAGCTGAATCAGCTCAATATTTTAATTTTCAAACGAAGAGAGTTCTTCTAAAATCTATGGAAACTTTGTAAATTTCTTTTGACAATTCAAAATTTTCGTATTTTTTTTACAAATTTTGTGATTTATCATTAAAACTTCAAAATTTTCCTGAAATGTTCTG
Organism: Neuroterus valhalla; assembly: GCA_011762715.2. Taxonomy (NCBI): domain Eukaryota; kingdom Metazoa; phylum Arthropoda; class Insecta; order Hymenoptera; family Cynipidae; genus Neuroterus; species Neuroterus valhalla. Next base: position 3,133 of record WSXT02144870.1, read on the forward strand.
AATCTTTGAATTCTCGAAAATATTTTTTCAATTGTTGCGTCCTTTGTGAAATTTTACTGAAATGATTGAAATCTTTATTATATTTCACATTTTTTCGTGGAACATTTCGAACCTTCGCGAAGTCTTTCAAATTTTTCTGAAAACTTTACTTATTTATTCAAATAATTCTGAAATCTCTGAAAACTTCATTTGGAATTCGAAATATCTTCCTGAATTTTTCGAAATCTTTGAAATTTTTTAAATATTATAAATATCTCAGAAATCTCCAAAACCTTCGTGAAACCTTTCAAATCTTTCTAAAATATTACCAATCTTCCTGGAATATTTTTTATCCTCGCAAATTCTCCTGCAATCTTCAACAACTTTGTGAAATCTTTGTGAATTGGTTCAGAACTCCTGGAATCTTTCTTAATTCTTTAGAATCTTCAAAACCTTTGAAATCTTTGTGAAATCATCCTTTCTTTGTGGAATCTCGGTGAAGTGATACAAATCTTTCTAAAATCATTAACCTCTCTGTGAAATCTTGAAAACTTTTGTGAAATCTTAAAGGAATCATTGAAATCTTTTTTAAACCTCAGAAATCTTCAAAACCTTTAAAATCTTCCAAATTGGTTCCGAATTGGTTTGGAACTCCTGGAATCTTCCCTAATGCTTTGAAATCTTCAAAATTTTTGAAATCTTTGTGAAATCATCCAACAAATCGCAAAGATTTTGAAGATTTCACGAAAAATTCCAAGATTTAACAAAGATTTTCATAAATTCACTAAGATTCCACGAAAGTTACAAGAATTATCAAAAATTTCGGAAATTTCAAAGTTTTCGAAGATTTGGAAAAAGTTTCAGAGACTACACAAAAATTTATATGTTTTTCCTAAGATTTAACAAAACTTTTTTAGATTCCACAAAAGATTCAATAATCTATCAAAGATTTCAAAGATATATATTATTCTGGACAAAATTTTTAAGGTTTCAGAATGTTCTAAGAGACTTCGAAAGAGTCACAACAAATTAAGAGACTTCCACAAAAATTTCGAAAATTTTAGAAAAATTGGCAAATATTTCAGTGAGATTTGAAAGGTTTCACACATGTTCTTATAATTTTACAAACACTTTAAAAATTTCAGGAAGATTTTCGAGATTAGGAAAAAAAGATCACAAAGATATCAGAAAGTTTTCCAAGATTTCGGAACAAATCGCGAAGATTTAAGGATTTTAAAGATTTCACAAGAAATTCCAAGATTTAACAAAGATTCTGATAAATTCATTAAGATTCCATAAAGGTTTATTCAGTTATCGGAGATTGCGAAAATTTTAAAGATTTAAAAGAATTAAGAAAAATTCTGAAGATTCCAAACAAATTCAGAAAGATTCCACAAAGTTTTTAAAGATTGTTGGAAAGTTTCAGAAACTCCACAAAAATGTTACTGTTTTTACAAAGATTTCTAATTGACGTCTGAATTATCAATCAAATAATAAGAAACGATCCACTTAGGCCCCGGTGGCGTTATTAGTTCAACGTTCTGCTCATGCAGAGTTGCGTTCCAGGTTCAAATCCAGGCCAGGGCAGATTTTTTTCTTTTTTCCCAAAAAATATTTGACCACTAATCGATCAAATTTAACATCAATAATTGAATAATCATTTCCCCTGGCCGAAAAAATAACACGAATATTTTAAACTTTATAAGGAAAAGGTTACCGCAAAGGCAAACGTAATTCAAATAAAGAACGTTCTCTTCGAGAAGAACACAATTTTAAAAATGCGATTGCGTAAAAGGTAAAATACGAGGAAGGTTACAGAGAGAAGAGTGATGGGCATTGATAAATTGTTATCGACTTCTAACGGTGGAAATGATTCTCATTCTATAAACTGAATCCTGGATCTTGGTATTTGAGAGATCATTTTTCAAGACAAGAAGCTGCAAGCAATTTATCAGTAGATAATTGCAAAGTTTCGTTAGAATCGCCCATGAATTTTGCAAAATTAAATCTGTTTGTATGTCTAGACATTTTTTCTTGTTACTGAGGAACACTACGAAATCCGCATTTTGAAATCTCATGATATGCCAGACATTATTTTATTTCCTTGTTAATTTCTTGTACAATTATTTTTTAATAAATTCATCTAAAAAGGGTTTATTTAAATAAAATCATTCAATTCTTCACAATACTCATTGATATTATTGCAAAATTTTTTGACATTCTGGGATAAATAAATAAATATCGGGACCACTCGACATTAGAGTGAACACCCGATTTGGAAGATTTCAAAATGGCCATGAAGATTCCAAAATATTACACAGAGACGTCACAAGGTTTGTGAAGGTTCAATATTATTTTTAAATATTTTGGGGAGGATTGCAGAAAGACGTTAAAGATTTATTAGAAAATCACAAAAATTTCCTGAAGGTTCCAAACATTCAAAAAATATTTCAAGAAGATTTCAGAAGAATTTGAAAAGATTTCACAGAGTGCGCACAGGGTGCAATGATTTCACAAAGATCAAAAAGATTAAAAGATTTCAAAGAATTCAGTGAGATCAAAGATTAGAAAAGTTTCGGATTCTCAGAACCATTTGCGAAAATTCAGAATATTTCACAAAGGTTCCATGAATTTAACATAAATTTCAAATGTTTAACAAATATTTCAGAGATTCAAAAATGATTCAAATGATTTCCCTGAAATTTTACAAAGATCCTTGAGAAATGATTAAGGTTTTGATGATTTTGGAAGATTTAGAAAAATTTCGAAGTTTTAGAATAAACTCGCGAATATTTCACAAGAATTGGCAAAATTTCAAAATATTTAGAGAAGAGTTGAAATATTTTATAAAGGTTGTGAAGGTTCTGCAAAATTTAAGAGATTAAACACAGATTTCTGAGATTTCAAAAAGATTTTTATGATTTCACAAAAATTCTGAAGATCTCACAAGGTTCCTATCATTTTATAAACACTTCAGAGATTCTAGGGATATCTTTAAGATTTTAGGAAAATTCACAAAGAGATTACAAATAATTTGAAGTCTTCAGAAGAATTCGTACAGATTTGGGAGATTTTACACGAGCCCCAGAGATGGAACAATGATTTTAGAGATAAACAGAGATTCTAATGATCTAACTAACATTTCAAGATGATTTTTGAGATTCCGGAAATTCAAGAGGATTTTTGAGATTCCAGAAATATCTCAGAAGAACTCAGGCAATTTCGAAAGATTTCAGAAATGTTTTGAAGGTTTTACCAAATTTAAGAGATTAGAAGAATACTTCACAAATTTTTAAATATTTCAATAATTTCCACAGGATTCCACGAAATTTCTTAAGATTTCACAAGGGTTCCAATCATTTCACAAACACTTTAGAGATTCTAGAAATATCTTCAAGATTCCAGGAAAATTCACATAGATTTTACAAATAGAGTAAAAAATTCAGAAGATTTCGTACAGACTTGGAAGATTTTACAAGAATTCCAGAAATTGAACAATGATTTCAGAGATAAGCAGAGATTTCAATGATTGACTAAGATTTCCAGAGGATTTTCCATACTTCAAAAAGAATTCAGGAAGATTTGAAAGATTTTTGGAACGTTTCGAAGGTGTTACCAAACTTGAGAGATTAAACGAAGACTTCATAGATTTCAAAAAGATTTACATGATTTCACAAAAATTCTTAAGATCTCAAAACGTTCTTATCATTTCACAAACACTTTAGAGAGTCTAGAAATATCTTCAAGATTTCATAAAAATTCACAAAGATTTCACAAATTGAGTAAAGATTCAGAAGAATTCGTACAGATTTGGAAGCTTTCACAAGAATTCCAGAGATAAACAGAGATTTCAACTATCTAACTAAGATTCCAAGAAGATTTTTGAGATTTCAGAAAGATTTCAGAAAGAACTCTGGCAGGTTCAAAAAATTTCAGAAAGATTTTGGAGATTTTACCAAATTTGAGAGATTAGACGAAGACATCAGAAATTTTAAAAGATTTCAATAATTTCCTGAGGATTCCACAAAATTTCTTAAGATTTCTCAAGGGTTTCAATTATTTTACAAACACTTCAGAGATTCTAGAAATATCTTCAAGATTTCAGGAAAATTCACAAAGATTTTACAAATAGAGTGAAAGATTCATAAGATTCCATACAGATTTGAAAGATTTCACAAAAATTCCAGAGATCAAATAAGAATTTCAGAGATCAGCAGAGATTCCAATGATTTAATTAAAATTCTAAGAGGATTTCACAGATTTCAAAAAGAATTCAGGGAGATTTGAAAGATTTTTGGAACGTTTCGAAGCTTTTACCAAACTTGAGAGATTAAACGAAGACTTCAGACATTTCAAAAAGATTTTAATGAGGAACATTTGAAGTAATTTTTAAAGGTTTTAAAGATTCTAACAAATTTGAGAGATTAAACGAAGACTTCAGAGATTCTGGAAAGATCTTCCAAGATTCTAAAAAAAGTAAAGTAAAAGAATTAATGCATTAGAAGAAGGATTGGAAGAGAAAATGTAGTATATGTGGATTGGTGTAGGAGAAACTGAGAAGTGAAGTAAAAAATCGATGTATTGGCAGAAGGGCGGGAAGAGAAAATGTAGGATTGTAGTTTGAAACGGTAGAGGAGAGAAAGGATAATGCGTAGGAAAGAAAACAGAAGAAGGGAGGACGAAAAGTGCATTCTCAGAAAATGTTAAAGAAGGAGAGACTAGGAGAATGTATGGGATGGTTGAATAATATGAAAGCAGGAGAGTGGAGGACAAAAAAGAATGGAAGGATATTCAAGAGAAAGAGAGAGTAGAATAAGAGTGGGTGAAGCAGATAAAGAAACAAGAGTAGTCGAAGAATAAGGGAGCGTGAAGGGAAGAGAATGAAGAGGAAGAGAGTAAAGGAGAAGAATGAATGAAGAAGATAGAAAAAACAAGAGCAGTCAAAGAATAAGGGAGTGTGAAGGGAAGATGTTGAAGAGTATGAGGGAAGGAAACGAGGACTAAAAGTGCCTAAAAAATTTCAGAAAAAAGTAGATTTGATTTCGTTCCCAATGAAAAATGTAATCGATTTGTGATTCTTCCCCTTTCTTTCTAACTAATTCCATTTCTCTTGATAACCACCTAATCCAGCCCTCTGTTTTGATCCTGTCAGAATGAATAATCCGTTCATCAGTTGGGTTAAACGAAGGCTATTCATCGTCATTTATTCAAGCCTGCTTTCTGCAAACAAATGAAATCCCAAGTTTGCGACTGAAACAAGTAAGCGTGTTTCGAGCGCGTGTTCAGTTGAAACCACATAACACGTATGCTTAACCGAAACTCACCCCCACCCTCCCTAAGAATTGTGTATCCAGGCAGTCGGGGACGGCGCGGCGTGCCATGCCGCTCTGTTTGTGTTTGAGAAGTAAATTACAATAATTGAATAGACCACTAATTCCTCCTCTGCCATCGCTTCGTCTTCCTGAGACTCTGGGGCAAAGCGGAGGCTCCGGATGTGTAACCAGAATCCAGAATTTACCCACCGGCACACAGTAGGACTAAATGAATAAAAGAAAATACAAATTATTAATACGAATGACCGCCATCTCTGCTCCGCTGAAATCCGAACCTAGGATCTTTCATTTTTCAGACGAATGCATCGACGGACCGCACCGTAGCTCAGTTGGGAGAGCATTCGTCTGCAAAACGGATGGTCCTGGGTTCGGATCCCTGCGGAGTTGAGAGACGGTCCCCTTTTTTTAACAGAAATTTGTATTCATATTATCATTTCAAACATTTTTCATCTATTTATTCATTTTTTTATCACAATTTATGGATAGATAAATTTTTTCTAACAATTGTATTGTTGTTACAATAGTGAGAGATTTTTGAAAGATTTTTGACATGTATCAAATGATTTTCGTTTAAAATTTTGTGTAAAGTAGTACACAAATAGTAAAACCTAAAATAAATTCATTTATTATTGTTTTTAACGAACTGTGTAAAATAATGCGTATTTTGAGCAATTTTTCAATGTTTGATGTCCTCTTCTTCAAGCGGGTCATTTTGAACTTGCCGGTTCTCTTTCAGTAGAGTTTATTGTAAGTTAATAATATTTGTGATTGTTATGAAAAAATTGTTCCAACAAATGCAGTTTGAGCGATTTTTAAGAGTTTGTTATTTTTCTTTTCAAACGAACTTTGTTAGGCTGGCTGGTCATCTCTATTCCGATTTTATTATGAGTGTGATTGTTATAAACAAATTTGATGCATAAATGCTAGTTTGAGGGATTCCTTTGCGTTCATGCAAATTCCCCTTTACTTGCATTTTTTACAAGGCAGTGTAGCTCTAGTAAATTATGATGTCATTTAATAAAAAATGTGATTTTTATGAACAAATTTTGTAAACAAACGCCCTGTTTTAGCAATTTTTATGGGGTTCCAGTTACTTTTTTCTTAGCCCTACTTTTAAGGGCCTTCTAGTGATACTTAAGTGAATTAAATTGCTATTTGATAACAAGTGCAATTGTTATAAACAAATTTCATGAACAAATTCCTAGCTCAAGCAATTTTTCAGTTTACGAAGTCCAATTTCTAGAACGTATTTTGATTAACTCGTTAGTACTGCTGTAGTAGAGTACATCATCATTGAATAACATTCATAAATATTAAAAACAAATCGTTTGAACAAATTCGCAGTGAAAATAACTTAAGAGTTTCAACTACTTTTTTTCTAAAGGAATTTTTGATGCTCGCTAGTTACACTTTTTTTTAAATATTACTTTTAAATAAAAACTTTAATTATTATAAACAATTTGTACAGTCGAAACCATAGATTGGACAATTTTAACAATAATAAATATATTTATGCTTTTTCTAGTTTCGGATTGAACCAGTTGGTTCAGAATCAGTTTCTTTGATAAAAAATGTAATTATTCTGTTGAAAATTTGTCACTTTTTTGCTTTGATTTTCTTTCGCTTGGCTGAATATTTATTTTGTTTTTTATTTTTATTTTGTTTTTTTTTTACTCATTTTTCTGGTTGAAAATTCATATATTCTGTCGAAAATATTTTCTTTCTACAGAGAATTGATTTTATTATTGAGAATTCCTTTCTTTTTTTTAGAAAATCAATCTTCATGGTCTAAAATCCATCTTTTGTGTTAATATCTCATTCAATTAATTGAAAATCCAGCATAGGTTCCTAATTTTTCTTCAAATTTGACTATATTTCGTTTTTACATTCTCATCATTTATGATTGAGAAAGTATTAGAATCGTCTGAAATTTCACATCTTGAATTTTCAAC
>WSXT02144881.1:0-10396 GCA_011762715.2 Neuroterus valhalla
GCATTCGCCTGAACATTTGGTCAGAGGAGAGGAAAACGGCAGAAAACCAAAACTCCTGAGCGCAGTCGATTATCGACAGACGAGTCTAGATGTAGGCATTCGATAGCATCAAATTCCTACACTGATCCTCGGCGTCAAATCTCCCAATCGATAGCAGTTAAACGTAGTGAAAACTCGACAAAGCGAAAATCCCGAACAGTCACCCACCCGAGCGCTAACCGCGCTTAACCATAAAATGAAATAATTGATTGTAAATTCGAATATTCATTTGGGTGACGCCTACACTTTTATGTTTGGAAATTTGACGATTTTCTTAGAGAGTAAAATATTGAGCTACAAATTCAACTGTTTTTTTTTCAAATTCAATTATTTTCTCAAAAATACAACAACTTTGGTGTGGCGAACTAAAGGTCCAAGGATTCGATCCCAGTGGAGTTGGAAGACTTTTCTTTCTTCTCACAGAATTGTATTTAATTTATTAATTCAAATATCCATCTTGTCTCAATGATCGTGATGTTTTATTGACATTTCAAGATAAAAATGTAACATTCGAATGTTCAAAAACCTTTTTTTTCGATGGGGAATTCATCTTTTTGGTAGAAAATTCATAATTAATTAATTAATTTTTCTGTTGGAAAGTCATCTTGATTGTCAAAAATTCAACTATTCTGTTGATAACTCGTGATTTCAGATGAAAATTCCTCCTTTTGGATTAAACATTCAATTTTTTCGATAAAAATTCATTTTCTGTCATATAAAATTCATCTTTATTAGTAGAATTTTAACTTTTCCGTTGAAAAATGTTCTCTTCGGCTTCAGTCAAATGTTTTGGAGAAAAAGAAAAAAAAAATGTCGAAAATAAATTATTGTTGTAGAAAGTTCAGCAAATTTGACTTTATTGTTAGAAATTCGTTTTCTCACACAGAAAACTTTTTATTTTGGGTCAAAAATTCATCTGTTTATTTTTATTGGAAATTTAACTATTATCAGGTTGGAAGTTTCTCTTAATTGGTTGAAAGTTAGCCTTTTCGAGGTCGAAAGTAAAATATTTTGAAGAAAGTTCTTCTCTTTGAATTGAAACTTAATTCCTCCAAAAGTCGAAATGGGGGGTTAGAAGGCCCCTAAGTTTTCGAGTTTTTTCTCTCATTTTTTTTTCAAAAGCTGATTCGGTCAATAAAAAAACTCTTGACTACCAATTTTCTTTGTTGCAGATTTTTACTGTGGAAGTCTTCAGAGGCGTTTTAGGATTTGCAACTTGGTGGAGTTGTTTTACACTTTTTGCTACTACGTCCATGGGAATGGTTTACCAATCCTACTTTTCTAACATTTAATTCGCTTCCATCCAAACCATTCATGTCGCTTTAAGAATCCAAAAGACAACCTCTGCATTCTCAAAAATAGTATGGAATAGCGCCAATCTTTTGTATTTATAATCGCTCATTAAAAAGAGAAGCCGTGGAAAATTTGTTGTCATGTCACGCACATCGGAGGGAATGGCAGTTTTTATAAATAATTGTCTAAGATTAGGATGGTTTTCTGTTTTATATAGGGACATCAGATTCAGAAGTTGACATGGGATGAGAAACAGTTTTTTGTACTCTCTCGCTTGAAATTCTATGGCGAGGAGAAAATTTTTCTTTAGGAAAACTAGTTGATATGAGGGTGTCTCTAATCCTGCGTGATACAATAAAGTGGAGCATTAATGTAAGTTTGTAAAGATTTTTACAATCCTTGTGAGCAGAATCATTTATTCTACTTGCGATTTTGATCTTGTACGAGGATTCGAGTGATATTGTAAGTGAATTTTGCGTTTTTAGCAAATGGAATAAAAGAAATTGAAGATGAAATTCGTGTTTTTTATTAATATATTAACAGAGTGCCTACTCATTTGGGAATTCCCATGTAACTAGATAGATTTTCGAATATAAGATTTTCTTTTTAAATTCAGGGAATTTTTTTTGAGTGTGTTAAGTCTAATGAAATGAATTTTTTTATTTTATGTGTAAAAGTACTTCTTATAGAACTAGATTTATACTTATTGAAATCAAACTTCATTTCATCACTTTCCCTTAATTTGGTAAAATTTCTTTTTTTCAAAGTGTCAATATGTAATATAATATTGGATTTCAACTACTAAAATATAACTTTCTTCATTTTTAGTGAAACTCACAGACGTTAGGAACAAATTGGATAAATAACTGTATGTTTTGAATATTTTTATTTCATTTAACTATTGAACGGTGATAATCAAGATATTTAGGAATATCCTGTAATCAGTTGTCAAATCTCGCTAAATTAAACACAACATTACTTTAAAAAATCAAGAAACAATAATTATATCTAGGTATAAACAAAATAATCCTTACATATAAACGAATATTTATGAAAAATTCGCGAAATTTTATACATGTTTTGATTTTTTAACTTGAGGTATTTAACCAATCGCAAGTGGATAATATTTGGAATTTTTTTTCAGACACTCTATTTCCCTCTATTCCGGTATTCAATAGAAAAAAATTCTCGATGTACGATAATTGTAATTCTTCTTTGAAAGATATAAGATTTTTTCATAAATTAATTCTACGTTTTTATCAAATGGAATAGAAACTATTGAAAAGTAAAATTCGTTGTTTTTATTACCAGGGTGCCTACTTATCTGGAAACCCTAGAATTGTCAGGAAATCTTCATGTACCAGTGTGGAAATTTCAAAATATCAGGAAATTTTTATAAATTCAGGGACTTTTTTCTGAGCGTGGTAATTTTTTCCTTTTCATTCAGATATGAAATCAAATAGGAATTCTTTTCTTTTCGTGGCACAAGGTGTACACTGAATGAAATCAAATTTCTTTTTGTGGTTTTCATTAATTCATTAATCTCATTAAAATATTCACGATTAGTGCACATGTCAAATATGTACTGAACTTTCAGTATTAAAAAAAAACTCGTTTTTCATTATTATTATTTGAATCCATGGACATAATGATAATTAAACTATTTGAGAAAATATCCTGGTATCATTTGACAAACTCTAGATCTAAACAGAAAAATTTTTATCCAATCAGATACTTACAGGGGCAAAAAAAAATTTATAATTAATTCGCAAAATTTTTTACATAATATTCTGATTTTCAACTTGAAATATTTATCCAATCACGTGTGGATAATATTTGAGCAATTTTTACCCCACTACACTCCTTTATTTAATTATTTCTGTAGTGAGGCCATGCTATACTCACCCGATTCCTACTTTACCGTATTGAAATTCGAACAAAATTTGGAGGCAAAACAATTTTTCAAGATTCTTCCACTTTTGGGAATTCTTTTGTGCCTTTTAACTCATTTCTGAAGCTTTCAGATTGATATCTTCATCCTTATAGGAAGTTGTTGCAAAGGACAACGGCGGTAAGGTAGGAATCTGGTAAAATAGAGAAAAATCCTTGATATTATAGATTTTTCTATGCTGTAAGAAGTAATGAGAAAAATGTTTAATGAAATAATTAATATAAATACTGAAACATTTTCTCTTTTCTCAACTTTTCTACAAAAAAATTTATTTTTATTTTTTTCAAGATTCAGAGGATACGAATTTTAAATAGTGAAGAGCTCCGAAAAAAAATTGCTTCGAATCTTCATAATGGAAAAAGCTTCAGGGTGAAAAGTAATGCGCATCGATTGCGTGGTTGTTTATCTTAAAAAGTTAGGCAGAGGAAAAATTTGAGGCGCGGTTCTAATAATAGAAGAATTCGCTTGACATAAGCAATTCAATAATAATTTTGACTATTCGCGCGTCTCGATTCTTCCGGAACCAACCAATCGTTGAACGACATCAGTTTCCTGAATCATTCCGATTGGCTCATTGTAGAAACTTCTCGAAGTTTTCGCATTAATATAACACAGCCGGAGCGGGAAAGAGGTGGTAAAATTCGTCCGACACATCCTTTTGAGGAGATCAAAAGTGCGAAGTAGAACGAAGTAAAGTGCGTAGAAGGCATTTATTTTTTATTGGACTATAAACAGGTGAGTTAAATGAAAATACAAGTTTAATTTGTATTTAGGTACAATTTTTGTTCAATATTAAAGTTTTTACGCGAAAAAAAATTTGATAGTGGCAATCGGTATTTCCCATGCTTATCATTTGTGATAGGAGGCATGAGAATAAGGTTTATGTGAAATCGGAATTTTTAAAAATAATGTTTGATTAAACGTTTCTAAAGGAATATGTTCCGTACGTAGCTAGCAAATTTTCGATAGATACGAAGGTGAAGGTAAGTGCGCAATTTATTACGTAGGTTCAGGTATTACCGGCAGAGCCGGCTCATCCGAGTAATCGATGAATGAGGTTTCTTAAAATTGAAACGTTTTTACCCTTCATAATTTATTGCATTTACATTAAAGTATTTTGTAATCAGTGTATGTATTTTGTGTCGAATACCTCTTTCAACGTATCGTCATTTTTTTTCTTTCTTTCATTGATCGTTGGAAATCTACGTCGCGCTATATTGCGCTATATTTCGTTTGTTGATGTGCAAACGTTCTTTGCTGAATTTAGGAACCTTACGAAACGGCTTTTCCCCCCCCCCCCCTCCCTCCCTACTCTCCCATTTCTTATATTTTTTTGAAGTAACGTTGCATACGAACGTTCCCTTAGCAAATGCTGTTTTTTACCGACCTCAGCCAAAAGAAGGAGGTTCCTGTATTCGACCTGAATGTTTTTTTTTGTGTTCGCGCTCATTCCTGGAATGGCTGAACCGATTTCATTGGGGCTGGTCTTATTTGAAATGGTTTTTTTTGCGGTTGGTCCCATTCAATTGAAGTTATTTGCAATTGTTCATGAAAAAATATTCAAACAAATTACATTGAATATTATCATTTTTCCTAAAATAACACCAATCGATTCTACAGAAAAAATTATCACAAGAGTCTTGATACCATTTTTCTGTCAAACTCTAGTTTATTAGTGTAAATTAGTTATAAATATGTGTTGTTTTTTATTTATGTTCGCGCATATTTCTGGAATGGCTGGACCGATTTTATTGGGGTTGGTCTAATTTCAAAGGGTTTGTTTTGCGCCTGGTCTCATTTAATTTTCAAGTCATTCGCAATTGTTTATAAAAATATTTAAACAATTTACCCTATATATTACCATTTTCTCAAAATAACTTGACCAATCGATTCTACGGAAAAAATTATTACAAAAGTCTTGATACTATTTTTTTGTCAAACTATAGTTTATTAGTGTAAAATAGTAATAAATATGTGATGTTTTTTATGTATATGTTCGCGCATATTTCTGGAGTGGCTGAACCGATTTTATTGGGGTTGGTCTAATTTGAAAGGGTTTGTTTTGCGCTTGGTCTCATTCAATTTTCAAGTCATTCGCAATTGTTTATAAAAAATATTTAAACAATTTACCCTATATATTACCATTTTCTTAAAATAACTTGACCAATCGATTCTACGGGAAAAATGATTACAAAAGTATTGATACCATTTCTTTGTCAAACTTTAGTTCATAAGTGTGAATTAGTAATAAAGATGTGATGTTCTTGATGTGTGATTAGTTAATTTGACAGAAATTCTTGTCTTGAATTATACCAAACAAAAAAATAATATAAAGAAATGAAATAAATGGTAGCTTTATCCAAATCACTAAAAATATTAAAATAAGAAAGTTTTTGAAAAAAATATCGACTTGAAAAAATGTTAAAAAAAAGACTCAAAAAAAATAGAAATCGAAAATGACTAGAACAATAGTAATTAAAAAGTAGAAAAAAATCAATTTAATAATGATGGTTTCGACTACAAATTCATACTTCTGAAATGCCTACTTATTATTTGCACAAAAAAAATGATTGTTTAAAGCTTGCTTTTTTTAAAGTCGACGCCGTCGTTAGCAATGATCAGTCTATCCCTCCGGTGCGTATTGTTATGAGAGTATCTGAGTATCGCCCGAGTAACCTTTTTCCTGGTGTGGCGTCGACTTAAAAAAAAAAGCGAGATTCAAGCAATCGTTTTCTCTGTGTAAATAATAAAAGCATTTCAAAAGTATGAATTTGTAGTCGAAACTGTCATATAATGAATAATATAATGAATAATTATTCATAAAGTTTGAGAATATACATTTCAATACCTAAATGAATGGATACCTAATGAATAATGGTTAACAAAAAAAATCGCTTTTATTCCTTCTTTCAAATCTATTTCCTCCCCTTCAACATCAGCCGAAAAACAAAAAGCAAAAAGTGGCAACCCTTAGTTAGAATACATGTCAGGGCAGAGGAAAAAAGTCAAATTATTCTGGAAGGAGTACAAATTTTTTTTTCAATCAGTTCATGTTTTCTATTCTCTTTGGTTCGAAACTATAAATTTTTTTGAATTGCGAAAAACTCCCACATTGCTTCGGAAATTTTGGCTAATTTTGACAATGTACAGTTTCTGCTAGTAAATGGTAATAAAATAGAAAATTAAATAAAAAATTCTGTTCGATTTAGAATTTTTTGAACACTGAGAAAACATGTTTTTTTTTTGGAATGAATCCTATGCCTACATTTTAAAGAAAGCAAAATTTTCGGGCCTGAAATTTCTTCACCTTGAATCGAAGAAATATGTTATTATTTTTGTTGAAAAAAAATCATTGGTCTAAGCGAGTCGTTCAGTCGCTTGGAAAGGGCAAAATTTACTACCTTGAAACACGTAAAATATCACCAAACAAATTTCCTTCAAAAGGCAAAATGCTAGCATGTATCTTCGATTTTTGTATTATTATTATTATTATTATTATTATTATTATTATCATTATTATTATTATTATTATTCACAAGCCAATGTTTCGAATTCAGGGATTGAAAAAGAGAACAGAAGATATTGAACAGTTCTATTAACATTTAAAAAAAATACTGGATGTCAAACCACAAGTTTTTTTCACTCAGCTCAAATGATTCTACTTATAGATTTATCATTTAACTACGTTCTAATACATATATTGCATTTTCAGCTGAAAAGATTAAATTTTCATCTAAGACAGGGGATTTTTTAACTTATTTCATAGTTGAATTTCCAACGATGAAAATTAATTTTAGACCAAATAGCTGCATTAACAACCGAAAAGTGGATCCTTTTACTAGAAGAAAAAAAATTTCAACAGTATAGTTACGTTTTTAATCTAGCGTTGAATTAAAAACCTAAAAAAAAATTGCAATGCAAAGAAATTGAATTTTCAGTCCAAGAAGCAAAACTTTCCAGAAAAGAAATAAATTGTTTGAAAATATTTGAATTTCTGAGCCTGCGAATATAAGCTTTCATCAAAGAAAGATGATTTTCAACCGAATAGTTATATTTTAAAGGAATAGTTTAATTTTTATCCTAATTTCTAATTTGAGAAAATCACACATTATCAAATAACAGTTGCATTTCCAAGCGAATATTAAAATTTTCGAATGAAAAGGACAAATTTTCGTATAGAGTTAAACAGTTAATTCGAAAGAACTATTTTCTATCTAGAAAGATAAATGTAAAACAAAACAGTTTAATTTTTAACAAAATTTATGAATTTTGAACAAAGTAATAACATTTTTACAAAAATAGTTTAATTTCCATTAAGAAAAATTAATCTTTAATAAAGAAGTTGAACTTTTAATCAAAACAAACTGTAATCCTAGATAGACAAAAAGTTGAATTCAATCAAAAAGGGAGGAAGATTTTTCTGCAAAACAGTTACACTAACCAGATAAAATATTCAATCAGCAAGGACACAGGATATTTTTAACTGGAATGATTATTCTTCAACAAGAACATCAGAATTTCCAACAGAACAATTGAATATCCGACAAAAAATTTAAATCTTCAATAAATAATTATATTTTCTATAAAAGCAGTCCGTCGAAATTAACTGAAGAAATTAGTCTTCATCAAAAAATGTTAAATCAAATATTCCCACCAGAAATATTTGCATTTTAAACACAATACCGTTGCATTTAACAAAAATATGAATAAGGAAAAAAAAAGTTTGATCTTTATCCTTAAAACTTCAGTTCCGTAAAAAGTTGAAGTTCAACCTCGAAAATATAAGTTCTGAACATAATCGTTGAATTTTAAACTAGAAAAAAAATCAGTTTTATACAAAAAAAAAAGATTGCTTTCAAAGAGTGACGAAAAGTGTTATAGAGAGAAGAGTATGTACATATTTTACTAGTGAAAGATAATCTCTAATTCTTATTTTCTTCCATAAAAAAAATTGTTATCCATAGTCGTAGTGTTCGTGAGTAGATGTCACATTCTGCTCAATACCTTGCCCTTGTATTCTTTAGTGAATAATTGAAACATATAACTTTTCATGCATTCTTCATGTACAATTTTTTTGGCATGCATTCAAAAAATGCAAACAAATACAAAAACTTGAATGCATATTTTTGTTTTTAATTCGTTTTTGCGAATGATTCGGATTTTGAAAGAACTAGAAATTTGGAAATTAAGGGATACTGGAAATATAATTTTGGAAACTACAAGTGCAATATAAAACATTTTTAGGAAAAGAACAAATTTGAAGAGAATATTAAGTAAGGATAATATAATGAAAGTAAATGGTTTTGGAACATGCAATATTTTAGGATTATCCCAAGATACATTAGGAGTATGAAAGAATGTATATTTATTAGATCAAAAAATTGATATTATATCTTTTATTTACAGTAAAAGTCAGATATGGCAAGTGCACCAGCAATTGGAATTGACTTGGGGACCACCTACTCATGCGTAGGTGTTTTTCAACACGGAAAAGTTGAAATTATTGCTAATGATCAGGGAAATCGAACAACACCAAGTTATGTCGCTTTTACCGATACTGAAAGGCTTATCGGTGATGCGGCTAAGAATCAGGTTGCCATGAATCCCAGCAACACTATTTTCGGTAGGTCTATAGAAGTAAAATTCTTTTGAAATTTGAAAAAATGAGATAAAGTACTATTTTAATGATTATTCTCAGGTAATCAACTAGAAGTTAATAAATAAGTAATTGATTTAATTACTAAGAACTACTGAAAGTTAATTTTAAAATCCATAGAAAAAGCATCTTATATGGAATGGGAGAGTATGTATAGTATGTATGTATAGTAGTATGTATGTATACTGTACTACTGTATATGTACTCTGAGCACCAACCCAAATAAACAAGAGACACCACACCCACTGTGTGAAAATTAGCATCGGAAAGTTTATTTGAAGCCTTTGCCCGTGCAGACGTGATACTAAGAATAGTATCATGATTCATCTGATCATTCTTGAACATTCCTTAGGCCTTCTATTTTGGCTATCGAATGTGATAGCCTCAAATGTTTCAATAAGGCTATCTACAAACCGGAAAAAAACTGAAAGAAGTGAATATATAGCCGGGAATCAAAATCAACCTGGGAATGACCCGGGAATACGAATTCAAACCGGAAATCACATTCACAATTTTCGAATTTGTAATATTTTAATTATAGCATTGTAAAATTAGGGTGACCAAACGTCCTGATTTCTCAGGACATGTCTTGATTTTGTGTGATTGTCCTGATATCCTGATTTTTCGCCAAATGTCCTGATTTTCTGTAAGTTCCCGTAAAAAGAGCCTGAAACAAAGAAATGCTGAAAATAGTTTTTAGCCATTTGAATGTATAATTACATTAACAGTTGCGAATTATATCGATATTTATTTATTTATACTATCGAAGCAACGCGACACACGAGGAATGTAGATACGAAAAGTCTAAAGCTAAAACTAGATCCATCTATCCATCGGTCGCAACTAATTTGCTTCTTTTTTTTTTTTCTTTAAATTATGTCCAGATTTTTCGTATCACAGATTTGGTCACCGTAAAAATTTTCAAAACATTACAGAACAATGTTCATGCTTTAAACCGAAATTTTTTAAAATTCATTATTATGAAATTCTACTTTTTTGCTTAGACGTTTATAATTCAAAGCCTCTCATAATTTTTTGAATTTTTTAAGGAGCATCGCCATTCAATTTGTCGACTGATGTACAATCTTATGAAGTCTGTAAATTCATTATAAATGCTCGAGGGGGAACGCCACTGTGATGTGTAAAAAAAAATAGATTTTATTATTTTTTTTTTTTGCATTTTCGTAAAATGTATGAATTCAAAAGTATGTGGAAAAATCTGCTCGCTGCGCGGGCACGTTCTCATGGCGCGCTGCGCGCGCGGCTCGCTTCGCTCGCAATTTTGAGCGCGCCTAGGGCGCGCGTCATTCGGATCCGCGCTTCGCGCTCAATATTGTATTTACCTCGCGCTACGCGCTCGATTTTTTTTCACCTCGCGCTTTCATACGTGTTTGATTCAGTTTACAGTGTAATGCAAACAAAGAATTGCAAATATTGCAAAACTCCTGAAAACCTCC
>WSXT02144892.1:0-10395 GCA_011762715.2 Neuroterus valhalla
CATTATAGAATTCAACTGTGCTTTATTCAACATCAAAACATTTTTGGTTGTTTGAAATAACAATAATTACAACTTTCTAAAACGATTCATCTCTCTAAAGTTTGATTAAACGGATTTTCTTTCAATTTTTTAATGTTGCGTCTTTTTAATTAGAAAAAATCATGGTTTTCTTTCCAATGGTTGTCTTTTTCCTAAAAAATTTGTCGTTTTAGCCTGAAAACTCAACTCTTCTGTTGAATATTATCTCTTTCGGTAATGAATAATTTTCGTTTTTTGGTTGCAAATTCAAATATTTCATGGTGAATGTAATATATTTTGACTTTCTATGAGAAGGGTTTCATACTGATTGTAATTGTGGTACATCAATATTACTCAGGATTATGTATCCCCATATTTTTGTAGAAAATCACCCGATTCTCATGTTCCATTTATCAAATTAGAACAAAGAACATTAATTTGTTTCCCAAATCGAAAGAAAAATAATCCGTCAAGAGAAAAGTATTATGATTTTGAGATCAAATATCTTAAAGTTTTCCAGAAATTGATGAACCCCAGACATTTGAAGTCCATTCAGATCCAGTCCCACGTCCAGTTCCGAAATTTACATTACCAACGGTCAGCGTCGACATAGACGTTACCCGTCGCGACAGGTATACGATGCTTGAGGATGCCATAGCAGTGCACGCCAGTCACTCCCGTTCGAGGTGTACAGCGGGGCTGATTTACAGGCGCAAAAATTACTTGATTTTTAATTTAAACCTAAACAAACCACAATGCAATATTTGGAAAGAAGCCGTCTGGTCGGGACCCCATTAGGATCTAAAGATGAGGTGGGAAAAATATTACAACTAATAATTCACCAGTGTAACAGAAATTCGGCGGCAGAAAAAGCCTATCGCTGATGAAGCACCTTGAATTCGAACTTTCGGGAGTCCTGATTGCTGCATTCTGGCGGTGCATCAGGGTGATGATCCTGGCCCAATTGATTTAAAAACGCATCTACGTCAATGGAGACGTCAGCATTATTACCAGAAAGTACGAAGCCTTCAACTCGAAACAGAAAAATATACAGATTCCTTATTGTTTTCGCTTATGAGGTTTCAAGCTGTCTGTGTGTAGGAATGGGAGAAAGAAAGATGAAGAGCGCGTGCGCGCGATTTTTTTAATTTTTATTCATTAAATTGTACGGGATGAGGAAAAAAATAGAATTATCCAGCTTGAGTAATGTAGACAAATGGATCACAAATTGAGTCAAAGTTTATGAGTTCGGAGTTTTCGTGGTTCACACATTGTGCTTTTTGACATCAGGTATTCGAACTTTATATGCATAAAATTTGGGACCACCTTGGACGAATTTTCCTATGAAACTTCCGGATCCATAACTCTCGGGCTCATCTGTTGAATCGCCTTAAATACAACCTGTATCGGGATAATACTCATTTTTCTCATTAGTACTAGCGGATATAATAAAATCCGTGTCAAAGTAAAGGACACGATGATCTAGCTATTTAATAATGTAAACAACTTAAAGCGTGCATGTGCTATTGTGCAAGCTGCGATCACTACGTTACTAATAGGCGAAGGAGTTACAGCTTCACATTTGTATAACCATGGGTCATAAATACTATGGACATCTACAGGCAGGACATTATTAAGAATTTTGCCCGGACTCTGAACAATTTCAGAGTCAGTCAGTCAGAGTCAGTCTTCAGCATATTTTCTCCCTGCTAAAATTTTCTCCCAAATTAAAATTGATCAATTGAGACAAAGTGTATCAGACGAGCGCGAACCCGGATTCTCGTTCATGATTCCAGGATCTAGTACTATATCCTCAGACTTTAAGATATGATGGACAAATGCTGTTTTCGATGCATCATCAGTGCAATAGGCAGGGTATCAGGTGGCTTCATGCTTGAACTTAGAAAATCTCAGGGTCCTTATCTATACCTGATATTTGTCCACGTTACGAATGAATCTTGACACACTTATCCAATCCGAAGTTTATGTTGATTTCTCGTGTGTATTCTTTCGGCGTAGTCCTATGCTCACGAAAATTAGTTCCGTCGAAGACGTACCCATGAGAATTTCAAAGTGCGAAAAACAGTGGCAATAGTGTGATGCAGAAGAGGAGAGGGCTCATTGTGCCACCCTGGGAGACACCTCTCTAGAAAGTGAAGCTGGTAGTAGTCACACGATGTTCTCCAGAAGTAATACTTAATCTGGTTCTCCAAAAAAGCATCATTCCCTCTGTGCATCATACTTCATGTAAATAAACCTTCAAGCTTTCCAACAGACGGATGATAAGTCTATGGGGAATAGAATCAAAAGCTTTCTGGTAATCAATCCAGGCCATCGACAGATTGCGTTTGTAGTTAGCAGTGTCTTTGCAGACACTTCTGTCGATGAGCAGGTTTCCCCAACAGCCTGCTGCGCCTCTTTTCGCTCTCGAACAAACCTGTCATTGAGGATAGATGTGAAGATCTTTTACAACGTGTTCAGACCAGTTATTGGCCTGTAGTTATCAAGGTTAGACAAGTCGGATTTCTTCGAGCTTGTCTTAACAACAGCCTTTGTGGATCTAGGATCTCCGACTTAAAATATGGGGTAAAGATGCCGGACAGATGGTGCCGCTTAATGCTTTCTTTACCTTATATTTGGGAATTTTCTTCTCGGATATTATGAGGTTATTGCACAACTTCTTGAACTATATGATGTTCTCAAAGCCTTCATTCATACGAAGGGAATCTCTCTCCAAAATATCTCGAAGTTTTCGGACTTAGGGGGGTCTTTGCCAAAAACTGGAGGATCGTTGAAGATGCGCGATGGATTAACCATAAACTGCTGATTCTCCTTGGCCCAACCCTCTCTGTCTTTTAATCCTTCTCCTTGCGTCAGATGGTGCCTGCATTTTGTCAACAATGTGCTGCTTGAGGGTCAGCAGTTTTGACACTTTCAATGTGTAATGATGGATCTTCATTTCATGATAAACTTTTGGACCTTTGCCGTCAAAAGCATGCTCTTGAGGGATGCCTTGTTTCAGCAGTTGGTCTTTTTGTCGCGTCGCTTCCTGATTTTCGTCTGCGGATTGTTCTTGCAGTGGTTGAGGAAGCGTTCCGCGTACATATCTTGTTCGCGAAAGATTGACGGCACGATTTCTCAACACTTGCTGTGAAAAGTGCGCAAGCCTGGGGTGTTTCTGGCACCACAGAGTATGCACGCGCGCCATTTGACCCCTGTGATTATTAGGTGAGAATACTGGCATCATAGCAAATAAGCAGGTCATCATCAAGTCGATCGCACATAAAAAACGTTGATTGTCTCACCGATTCGTCATTATGCATATTATATGTACATTTTATATTATGTATCTTATACATGTAACACTATAATATTCTGTTTCTTTTTATTCATACAGATATATTTATTTGAGCGGTATTTATATCTACTTCCCATGCATGGATTTGATTTTTCAGGTCCTCTTATATTACGTTTTAAATGTATGATGAAAGCAAGCTATATTAACGCCAGTAGTGATCATTCAAATGAATCAGGCTTCTGATTTTACCATCGAATAATTAGGCATAATCCATATTTTTTGAAGCAGAATTTTGCATAACTATCCATTTTCCACCGGCTTATCCAAAGATTTTTAACAGCAGAAAAAATGGTATCTAAATATAATTCAATCTTTTGTGCTACCGATTGGTTGGTATTCAAAAGAGTAGCAAGAGGGGAATATATATTTGAAATATTGGCTGAACCACCGCAGGCTCCCCGTGGAGGTGACTGCTATGACACTAGCTCTTACTAGAACCGCGGTAAGCTACACCTATAGCCACGTCTCCCGATCGCGAGATGAGTGACCACTAGCGCGATAAAATCACAAGTTATTTTGACCAAATATCCTTGGTAGAGTTGCTATAGCTGCTCTCTGAGATCTGTGTGCCTTTCCTTTTTTTTCAACAACCTTGAATTTGATGTTATAGTCTGCCGTAGCCAGGAATGCGATCACGAACATAGTTCGTTTCCGTTTGTCCATGAGCACGATCTCAGGTCTCTCGCGGCAAATACGGACTGTTGTAGAAAATATGTAGTATCAGTAAATTCGTTATTCCTCGTTTTTGACAATCGACTATTTGCTATAGGTGCTCAGAATGTTAATGACTTACTCGGCACCTGTCGCTGGAAACTTCTTTACTCAAAATTCAGGAACGGTATCCTGAGATGGAGAAGTGACACCAAAAATAAAATTTTCGTACCACTTTCTTTACCTGTGCTTTTAGAAGTAAGGAATATTTATAGAGTAATAAACTGTACTCACTTGTGATGTTCAAATCGAGGCCAGCGGTTTCTACTGCATGCTCCGCGGCTTTGTAAAAGAACGCTCCGTTTCCAAATATTTTGAGATTCCTGAAAAATTGTCATGATAAACGCGGACTAAAGAGGATCAGGTGATATGCAACTACTAGCGTAGCACCGGAAAGTAGAGCAAGTTAGTTGCAGATATAAAATGCATATTTGACAGCTCAGACATGTTCCGAAAGAAAAAATTTCGACCCTTACCGTAAAAGGCTTACCGCATTTTATTTTGTGGATCACATACTGAATATGGGGCGCTTACTATTAGCACAGTCAATTTTCTTGTTCAGTTAATTAAGCGCCTCTTGGTCTCATTTCATCAACTTCTCATTTCCATTCAATAAAGTCATAAAACATCACCATATTCTCAGTTTAGGTAGAATATTTAGTTATTTCATAAGTCTCATTTACATATACATACAAATATATCAATTCACAATGACAACGTCTTACCGTGTGTTCAAACTAAAGATGAGTATCAGTATGTAAAAACTGAGTAAATTTATGAAATCCTAATGCCAAAAGATAGATTAGAGTGACTAATTTGCTTTCAACCATTACCGTTAATTATTGTTGACTCCATAAAGCATGAAACCAAGACAGAGTCATTTTAAAAACCCAACTTTGTTACAGAGTAAACAAGGGGGCGTATTAGAACGATAATCTTGAAATGTTAACACATTTCTGCAAATGTTAAGACTCGATACTTAAATAAATACTAACATGAAGAATGGAGTTTTCTACATTGAGGCTCATGGCTGAAGAACAAATATCTTTCAAGGTAAAAAAAAAACAAATTAGTTGGAATGATGTCAATTATAGATTTGACTGAAATTCAATTGATAAAAATTTTCAAGAAAAAAGTTCTATACTGCGAAGCCATCACTCTCGCATAAGTCTATTATGATATGATTTTCATTCCACTCCAGCTCAGCATCAAACCTCTACAATCTATTCGAGAGATACACAAGAGGTAAAATACGTCACATACGTAGATATTTAATGATGAGTGACAAAGTTTGTCAAATTAAAAAAAGTTTTTTCTTCTTAATTTTGGAAAAAAAAATTACAAATAAATAATGATTGATTGTTTCGACGATTGGTTAATGTTTGAGAGAAATATCAGTCTCTCCTAAAACGACTCATTGTCCAATTATACGTAAAGAAGTACTTCACAATGAGTAAGTGGATGAAAATCATTATTTCAACAGATAAAAATGATTTCAACAAATGAAAATTAGTTAAATAATGCTCGAAAACATCTCAGTAAACAAAGAAGGATTCAAGAGAATTTCAAAGTAACCTGTTAAGCTGAGATTCAAATACGATTTGTGTAACTTCCTGGATTTATGAATCTTTTGTCAGGTCGGAATCACATTAAGTTACAAGAACAGAACTGGATTTTCACCTATGATTCTGGATAAATTGCCTGACGTACCTAACCTATTTTAACGTCAGATTTGAGCCAAAAAGTTTCAAGATATAATTTTCTTTGTAGATCCCAACAATGCACCTTCTTTTATACTAATTGTTTATTTTGATACAAAGGTTGAAGATTTCGTTTCATTAAACGAACAAGGACCATAGTGCGAAATTAAAAGAGAAATTAGTTTCCATCATAGAAAATTCGAATCTTTCTGACTTTGTTTGAGTTTAGAAAGTTTCACAAACCGGATTTAACAGCACTTCAAGATTCTAATCACGTTCAATATTTTCGAATCTCTTCTCGTCTACTGGAATATGACATGGCAGATACAAATTATTCATGATTAAAAGGAACAGAGAACATATCATGTGTTAATTGCGTGAAAAATTGTCAATTTTCGTTCCTTTAGGCATTTGATCCTTTTTTCTGTTTCTCCTTATGCTTTCCGCTTGTTTTTCATGCTCTCCAATTTACTCCGAATCTTTTGTTTCTTCCCTTCTAACAGTTTGTCCCAGTCATGCCTCATTTTTATTGCCACCTCCTTCATTATCTCGCCCCTCTTCTCTTTTTTATTTTCCATCCTCTGATATATCTCCTTTAATTTCTGAGCGCTCTTATATTTTGGCTGGTGAGAAAAAGAGAGTTCAGTGAGTTGAGGGGTCTAGAGTTAGAAGGTTAAAGTGTAAGTGTCATTGAAGGGGGTGAAACGAAGGATAATTGCGCCAAAAAATATAGAAGTTGGTGGAAGTTGATTTTGAGGCTTATTTGGGGGTTGTGAGAAAATGGGTGCCCTTGCAGGGGGTAAGTAAGTAAGGGAGTTTAAAGCGTGAAGGAGCAAGAAGAAGCACATATCAGAAAGAAGTAAATGGAATAAGATGAAGACTTGCAGTAAAGCAAACAGTGAACGCAGTGCCGATAGGCTATTCAACACTAGTAAGAGGCTCAACAGGAAGATTTTTCTTTCGAATTCCCATTCGGTCAACCAAAATTAAACGGGAAATATTTACTCTTAGTTCAGTACATCTAATATATTTTTTATGTGTTCCTGTGATTTAGTTTTCATAGAAAACTGAACAACCTGTAGTTTGAAACGCTTACAATTGGATAATCTTATCATAGCATATCTACTCGGCACTTTGTCTTACCTAAATATCCGAAATTAAAGTTGAAACTTACTCCAACACTAGAATAGGAATGCTCCACAGTGTTAGAAGTGAATGAATCAAGATCTAAACATTTGATGTCCCCAATGTCAGATAACGTTGACCGCGGTTTGATTCTTACTCATGGTTTCTGTTTCTGGTCATTTTGAAGGTATTATGAATTGACTGAATCGTAGAATATCAAAAGTCTAAACGTTCTCTACAATATAAAAGTCAACTATTAAACTCAATCCTAATCGTTTAATAGACCCCCATGAAGACTGTTGGAGGAAAAAACAATTTTTGTAAGCGGTATTTAAATTGATCAGACAAAAGACTAAGCAAGAGAATACTTGATAATTGATGATTCACTGTAGCTGCGTGTATCCACATTTCAATTAACAAAATATTTGCAATCAATGACAATATATTTATGAACTATTGTTCAAGCCAAGACGGCAGAGCTGAATTTGGTGATTTCACTTTTATATTAAACTGTTTTAGAGTTGCTTCCAACGCCGACTGGTTGCCCGAAAAGTAGGCTGACACTGCATTATGGAATAGAAGCAATTGCTTATGCATCACTTTGACCTGGAACAAAAAAAAAATTATCTACATTTTGAATCCATTAACGAAAATAAGTTGAGCTTCCCAGTGTCCCACCCACATTTAAATTCAAATATAGTGAACAAAAACTACTACTGAATAGTATGGTTGTTTCAGATTGAAATATATTTCTTCGATATTTGTGTTTGCGAGTTGCGCTGTTGTCATATTCACCTCTTATATCTCATTGTCATCACTAGACAGTTGTGAACTGTGTGCACAGTGCTACGAAGCAAGGCGGGCGCTCATTTTGTATGTCCGTAAATAATGTTGAAGAATCGTTTTGTTCTGACTGAAAACTGTGGTTTATGTGTGAAAAAGTGAATGTTCTTATTCCAAGGAATACTTTTACTGTGTTGGATTCTTAAATACATTACTTATACTCGAGTAATTTCAAATTCAAAATGTGGTGTCCAGTGAACCTATTTACTCCTTTTCATATCCTCCTGCATCAATGAACTTTTATAACTTTTTTGTGAATAAACTAAACATTTTGGTCCTTCGAGCCGGATTGAGGCACTTTATGTGCACCTAAACAATCGTTTTTTTCGATGCAGGTAAGGCAATGAAAAGTTTAATGTGAGTGGAAAGCGAAAAGTGCTGTGTTTCGCGGTACATGTTGAACGTTTCATTCAGCGCATGGCGTACCGTGTACAGGCTGACAGTTCACCGTCCAGTGTAGGTACACGGGTACCGAAGGCAGAGGTGATAACAAGTGCACGCACATTAACACACATTGACGTGTGAGTGTTATGTGACGAGATTTCTCGCTGCAATGCTTGAACTCATGCAAGTGCGCGACGATGCCTTTATTGTGAGCTATCAAAACAAAACAGCTGTATGGAAGTAAGCGTAACCAGGTTGACCCGCCTATGCTTTTCCTGAGACTCTTAAAATTGATGTACTTGCTTCGCTTTTATTTAAATGTGATCCACATTCGTTTCATGTTCATCTCTGATTTTTGCTCTATTTATTGAATCTGTGCAATGTGTGTCTCTTCTTTTAAATTGCCTGTTGAACACTGAGAAATTATCAATGATTTTTCGAAATGATAATTTTATATTCTTAGTGATTTTCAAATTCACATTAAATTGTATTGTGATGAGAAATTGTTCACGTTTGATCGCAAATTTTTTGTATTTATTTTGATCAAAATGCCGAGTTTATCAGAATTCATCCCAGTGCAACATGAACGGTTCGCCGTTGAACGGTCATGAACGGTCGAGCCGCGCTCGATAAAAATTAGGGAAAGTTTTAGTCCACTCATGAATAACTTTTAACGGTAAAGGCAGACAATAAAGACAATGCGTATTTTTCCGAAGACTTTTGTACCCAGTGTGAAGACAAATATATTGCAGCTAAGGCTTACATGCTGGATATTTCGGATACTCTCGTCAATAAATCTACAGTTTCTACTGTGGGGGAAACTCCAGCACATGTGCATGTTTAGCCGAGGAGAATGTACCACAGATAGAGTTGCCTGAGTTTTCAGGTGTGTACATTGAATGACTAGCTTGATAGGAGAGGCTGCTCAACTTTTACTTATTATACCTACTACTGGGGCCAACTTTAAACGAGCGTGGAAAATCTTGGTTGCTAGATATGACAACGAGAGAGTTATAATTAATTCTTATCTATCATAGTTGTTTACCATCAAACCAATCACTAAGGAAGATGCAGGAGAGATGCGTTCATTGCTGAATGATACTTACGAGGTTATAGGGGCTTTGAAGTCGATGCAGAGACCTACTGACAGTTGGGACGATCTTCTGGTCTATTTGACAGTTCAACGACTTGACCATCATACTAGGAAGGCTTGGGAAGACAAGATGGGCTCCGTGACTAGCTTCTCAACTTTTGAAGCCTTAAAACGTTCTTGAGTAGTAAGGTGTGTGCTTTGGAAGCTATTTAATTTACTTGATACGCTCCTTACTTTCAATGGGGGAAAGTTTGTTGAAGGAGGTAACGTCGAACGTCGTTAAAGTGGAGAAAATGTGGTAGGAAGTAATTTGTATATTTTCCTAAGGTAATAAGGATAGTGTGAGACGAGCTATGTAACTTTCGCTACAGTCCCCCCTCCCCTTCGCGAAGTCGTCGGATGGCTCTTTTGCCTTTCGCCTGAAAATGGCATGGGTGAGACTAGGCGTCGTAAACAAAACGACCCGAACGGCAGCTCGGCGACGCGGTTCGTCGTGAGTCTGGCGTTACTGCTGCGCTGCTCGTAGTCTGTTGGTGGGTTTGAGGTTAGGATCCAGCCGAGTACTACAGGTATGCCTCTAGTATCGGCGGAACGAGTTAACTGGTATGCCAGTCGTCTCGTTGAATGGAGGAAAGGATGAAAATTATAAAACAGAATATAAGACTGATGAGTTGGTTGAAAATCAATTATTGTTCATCATGTTTGAGATATTTAAAGTTTATTAGGACACTAAGAGAGGTACATTAGAACAAAATAGTAAGAGAGAGAGACGCGTTGCGCAGCAAGGGCTAATCGTGGCCTTTAGGCCCGAAGCGGATGACCGGCTTTGAGAGTGAGAGATGCGTTACGCAGTCGGCCAATCGTAGCCTTCAGGCTCGAAGCGGATGACCGGCTCCGGGAGTGAGAGAGAGAGATACGTTAGAGTGAGAGAGAAAGATATCGTTCTCGTACCAAAGCGGCTGACCAGCTTTGGGTAGGTTTGCAAGTCTAAGAGCGGATAACCAGCTGTTAGCTTTTAGATCAGAGCGGATAGCCAGCTCTGATCGTTCTGCCGTTTCGTCGCAAAACACGCCTTTTCATATCCGTCGCAGTGTGCTCAGATCGGAAACTCAAGCCACTCACTAACACACGCGCGCTTTGTGCCTGTGTGTAGGGGAAGTGAG
>WSXT02144903.1:0-24436 GCA_011762715.2 Neuroterus valhalla
AGTGTCGATTTTCTGGTCTTGTATACAAGACCAGAAAATCGACACTATTTTCCAACTCATTGTTTTGAACATCACTGGTCGACACCACAAATACTACCATCTTCTCATTATTCAAGTGTTTAGTTGAACATTGATTCTTGAATTTAAAAATTAAACTATTTCTTTCAGAATTAATTTCCTTTGTTAAAAAGTCGCCTCTTTTGTAGAAAATTAATCTTTATGATTGAAAATTCACCTTGTTCGCAAAAAATACATTTATTCCAGTTAAAGATTCATCATTTTGCCTGAGAATCCATCAGTTTGATTGAAAATGGATTCCTCTAACTGGAAATTTAACTGTTTTATCCTTAGTGGAAAATGATCTTTTCTTCAAAATTCAATTATTTGGATGAATATTCGTCTTTATGGATTGATTTATTAGATTGTTGAAAATTCACATATTTTGTTGAAAAATTGGTTTTTGGTATAAAATTCATTTTTGGTCGAAATTTCAACTATTCTCGTAGAGGGTTCATGATTTCAGGTAAAAACTCGTCTTTCTAGTTTAAAATTCAACTGCTTCAGTTGAACATTTACAATTTTATTTGAAGATTAATCATTTTGCGTCAAAATCGATTTGTTTGAAAGTTATTTTTTTTTAGATGCAAGATAATTTTTTTGGGTATAAGTATTTTTTTCGACTGAAAATTGAACTTATTCCAAATGAAAATTCCATATTTGTATTTAAAAATTCATTTGTTTGGTTAAATTCAAAATTTGAGTAATAAAATTTTGGTTGACGATAATTAATCTTTTTTACTAAAAATTAATTCATCTATTTGAAAATTCAACTCTTTCAGTTGATGATTCTTTGTTTTATTTAAAAACTCTCATGTTTGGTATGAAATTGGTGTTTCAAACTCAGAATGTTACCGCTCCATTTTCGGTTTAAAACAATTATTTTTTCAGTTCAAAATCCAACTATTTTGTCAAAACATTGCATTTTTGGTAGAAAATTTATCTTTCTATTTGAAAATTAATCTCCTTGTTTGAATATTCACGTTCATCGTTGAAAATTAAAGTGCTCATAATTCTATAGGAAAATTCATCACTTTGGTTGAAAAATGAACTATTTTGTTATAAGTCCATTTTCTTGATCGCAAATTGATTTTTTTAAATTGTAAGTTTAACTATTCCAACTTTCATAAAGGAATGATATTTTTTCGTGGGAAATTTGAGTATTTTTTTCAAAATTAATTTATTTTGCAATTCTTGATCTGTATTGTTAAAGGATGTTTAGAATGAAGGTCACGAAATGAAAAAGATGTTTGCGTTTTGCGACAAATATGAATGTGTTACTTTTCGTTGACCGAGAGAATTGAAAAACTTGACTGGGAAAAACCGGAAAATGACCGGGAATGTGAAATCGTCCACCAAATCGCCACCCTGTTTTTGTTAATTTCATGCTTCTTATCAATTTTTTAGTGGATTTCGAGGAAGACGGTAAACTTCATGAATCATCATACCTAGTCCACAAATGAAACTGAATATGTGAAGTAGTTTAAAATTCCAAAACTTATAGAAGAATGTTCAATTTTTTTTTCAAATGATACTTTTAGACAATTTTTACTATTCCTAAAGTAAGAAAAAAAGTATCTCACCCGCCCTTATTAACATACTGCGATGAACCTCTCTAATCTAAAATCGTTTCATTCTATGTCGAAATTGAAAGCAGTTTACGCAATAAAACCAGATCGTATAAATAAATTCATATGATTGTGTTGAGTATTTATTAAAAATTAGTTGATTCTACGATTATAAGTACCTTGCATTATGAGCAGTCAGTTGGTCGTTGGGGTACCAAATTTCAATATGTATTTCAAGAATTTCACAAAATATCATATATTTTACAAATCTTGTATTGATAAATGTTTTTATTGACTTGTTTCAGACAAGTGGTTAGTGATTGAATCGAAGATGTTCACGGCTATGTGCGCAGAGAACGAAGAACCAGTGTCCAATGTGAGCATCGTTTAATCAGGCGCAATTTCATATAAAAAAATCCTGCCCTATGACTTTCGTTTCTATCTTGCTGTGAAAGGCAGAAGAAATGATCAGGACTGTAAAACATTTCACAAAACCGTACTATTTCGAGTGCAGGCATGCCAATAAAAAGGCCTGATGATGGACAATATAGTGAAACTACATTAAGTACATCCTATGGATGTAGACTGTTGTCATTCGCTTTGGTCATTATTACTGGAATTTCTTTTACGCTCTATGACATGATAGAAGCTGACCATTTTCCTATTACGAAAAAAAAGACTTAAAGTACGCAACAAAATGGGAACGTTTTTAGGGAGGCTGGTTACACTTAATAAGATTCTAGATGTATAAATAGTAAATTAAAGATTTTTTATGTAATTAATTTATAGTAAGAAAAATCGTGAAGTGACGTTCGTTTGGAGTACTTATTCTGTGTGAGTGAAATTTTGTTGCGTGGGGGAGTTACAATTAGCTGTCATATTTCTATGACTTTTGGATCTAGACAAATTCAGTTATTATCTTTTGGACAAAAGTGTCATTCACCAGTCGTTTAAATGTTAAATTGCTTTCTTAGTCACCACATCTCGGGACATTATGTTTATATTGAGAAGATATTTTGCACAGCCCTAATATTAATTAACGATCTTGCATTTAGGAAGCTCGCTATACCCGTCAATTTGTAAATAGAATATATATATATATACTAATTATTATGAAATTTTGTTATAAAAGTAAATTCTTAAAATTTAGGTCAGTAAAAATATTTATTTATGTGTAATGCCTCAATTGAGATATTTTTCCACTTCTTGATTATAAACTATACAAGAAGTTTGTATCGCGACTATTTTTTGTTCTTTTATTCATTTTTTCGCTTATCACGATATTTGTACATAATTTGCTTAATGAAAAAAGTTGTGAATATTCTTTAAGTAGCTACTTTCCTTATATAACAAAACTAAAGTGTTTGACGTTGAGCATCCATTAGAATGAAAAATTAGCGGATGGAGGCTGTGCAAAAGAATACGAGTTGAAATTCTGTGATGGAATACCAGTTATGTGGGTGGGATTGACAATTGTCCAAAACAAACTTGTAACTCTCTGATCTGTCCTTTATTGAATGGCGCTGCTGACGTTAATTGTATCATTAAATTAATTATAACGACTAGCGACGTTTTATTGTTCTATGTATTGAGAGTCTCTAGAACTGATTTTGAAATTTTTAGACAAAGGAAGTATCGAACGTACGTGTCGGTGATATTCGCATAAACCTATTTCTGTTTTCACCTGAAAGTAGCGATTACTCATGACACTTGTGCCAATGGCACGCCCGAAGTATCACATTCTGTACTGCTAATTTATCATCTTTTAAAGAGAATGACAGTGAAAAATATAGACGAATGTATTGAGTGACGAAGGTTTATAGGAATAAGATGATATGTACTCCTTGAAATATAGTAAAAGCATAAGTGAATCGAAACTGACGAAACATTCATAATTTGTTTGAGCATTTTTTTAGAAATTTACGAGAGGTTGAACACTCGACTTCAGAGTGCACATCAGATTTCAAGATTTCAAAAATGTTATGAAGATTTAACGAGGTCATTGACACCAGAATTCAAGAGTGATCAACCCCTCCGAAATTTATTATAAAATTATAGGACTCCTTAATTAAGAACAAATTGTTTACTAGCCAGTTTTTCAGAAACATTCTTTTAGAGAGAAAGTTATACATAAAATATGAATCCTCTTTAGTAGTTTTTCAAGACATTAGTTTTTTTTAAGCTTAAAATGTACTTATGATTTTTAATTGTGGAACTTTCTCAAATACTCAACAGTATTGTTTTTTCCATATTATCAAATTAGAAGGGAGTGAAGTAAATTTCGTTGAAAATAATTTCCAATTGGTAAGTAAGAATTATATTATTAATAGTTCATGATTTCTTTAGTATCAAAATTTTTTACGCAAACCTATGTTGAAAGATACAAGTTTTGGAGGGAAAAACGTGTTTGTATCCAATGAAATCAACTGCAATTTTATTTTTGATTATAAGAACTTAGGAATAATGTTACAAGTTGAAACTCTGAATCTTTTTCAATCATAAGTAATTGTTATTTTTTACTACATGAACATTTTTTCTTATTACATAAATGAATAGTGCCATGAATCATACTTTCATTCAATACCTGACGACAACCAGTGATTTTTTGAATTTTAATCATTCGAGAGGTAGTTTACTTCAGGATCACTGGATTGAAGAATTTTTAATGGAATTAAATTGATTCTACTTTAGGGCTTATTGAATTTTGAAATAATCGAATTTTAATCTTAGAAGGGGAGTTATAAATTAATTTTTCCATAATTAGATATACACGAATTTGAGTACAAATGTTCCCATGGTTTGCAATTTTTTGTATTTTTAATATCTTTTTTCTTAATGTACGTTACATTTATAAACCAAATGTTAATCATTAAAATTTAGAATCAGATTGAAAATGACTCTAATTTGGATATGAAGATATCCATATCTTCATATGGATATCGTAGTTTGGTACTAATGGAGACAAAGGGGATCCCATTGGACAACCCAATAGCTGCTTGTAAAATTTATTATTAAAGGAAAAAACTGTATTATTGAAAACAGTTCTCACAGCGATTGAAATTTCATTTTTTGATATTTTTTTTAAATATATATACATAAATCCCATTTTTCTTCGATGCAATCAACCTTATTTTTTATTTCGATAATATTAAAATTTTGGCCAGAAAAAATCATATTTTGAAAAGACGTTCCATCGAATCAATTTTTATCAATAAATATATGAAAACTTCATTGGTATTAATTTCATTAACTACATTAATTTCAATTAATACCAATGAATTGATATTAATAGAAATGAAAATGAAAATTGAAAATCTTAACAAAGAAAAAAAAATCAGAAAAGCTTAAGAAATACAATTTATTTGTTTGCAATACTATATATGACCTAGAATTTTTTTTATACTAAATCTATTAGCAAGATACCGTATTTGCAAATATTCGAAATTTAGCGCGAATTACGCTCGTCGGCAGAAGATTCGACATGCGCGAATCTTTGTTATCTGATTCGCGGAGAAAGGAAGCAAATGGCGTTGTTGTTCTTGTTCTGTGTGTGAAGCTGCAAAATGGCGGTCGAGCAGGTGAGTTTCTGAATCAAAATAACGTATGTGCTCTGATTTACGGAAGTGCCGCGAATAAGTATCACTCCTACAAAAGTCCAGAGCTGCAAGAGTATTCCACATAAAATTTGGATCGTGAAAAAATTTGCACGTGCTAGAATTTTTTTAATGCGGATAGCAAGTTTCGATTGTTAGCACTTTGTTGACTCGTTGAACGTAGTGCAGTGTATGAGGCTCCTTAGTAGACGCACTGTCAACCAAAACATTCCATGTAAAACGTATGTACTTTGTACTGGTCTCGTTAGATTTTTGGAGCTCGAAACTTGAGAGAAAATTGTGTTAAATCCGTGTAACAAGCAGTTCTTGCTCGTCAATATTTTCTTTTGTCCGGCGACAGTTTTCAGAATTTCACATAGAAGCCGATAACAGACAACAGGATACATCTACCGGATCGGTGTTTTTTCTCTTTCGTGGTTACGCGTGATCGCCGTCACGTTTCGTCCCTAGAATATACGAAAAACACAGCAGAATAAACGATTTGACCTAGAAAGAATCGAATTTTAATTCCATTTCTAAGTCTGCTAGAAATTTTGATTGTGGTTAATTAGTCATTTTATGCTCATTTTGCTTTGGGTGTTGCAAGGACTCTGACGACGATTTTTTCGAATTATCTCCAGAAAGGAAAGTTTCCTGGTATTCTGGGTTTAAGGTTCCTTTTCTGGATCTTGAGAGCTCGTGTGAATGGTTTTTAATGAGTTGGAAGGTTCGAAGGTTCAATAGTTTGAATGTTTATAACCTCTTCGTCTGCTCCGTTTTATATTTATACGAAATTCAGACAATTTTTCTTTGATCGGTGTGTGACAATTCAATATAAATCTCTAATGATAGATAAGAAAGTTAAAGGAAAAAGTTTAAAGATAATTCCTATATTGTTTCAGTAAATCTTATCAATCTGAACCTGCAATTTATTTGGTTTGTTAAAATCTTTAGTTATTTCACTTTTATGTTTATTCTCCATTTGCTGTTATATTGATTAACAACCGAGCAATTGTCAATATTTAAGAAATTGGCTTCGTTCTATAATCAATATTTTGCTGTTATAGAAATTACATGTCTCCATTTTTCTGGATCAATGAAAAAATGGAAACCTTAGGCCTGAGTCTCTATGCGTTCTAAAATAAATGAATTTACTTTTTTCCTTTCTATTGCAAGTTGAACAAGTTCCGCATCTTTCAATTTCAAATATGATCTCTAGAATTAATAGTTTTATATGAAACGCTAGAAAAAAAACTATAAAAATTTAAGTGTGAAAACCTCAGTATTTGAACTTCTGGAACATTTGTTTAAAATTGATTGAAAATGATAACAAGTTCATTTATTTTTATATTTTAAAATACAGGAATTTCTATTCAAAAGTATACCGTAATAAAAATGCTTTTCACCTCGTGTTAATATTATTTTTTCCTTAAATTAGTCACTTTCTTGGGATTAAAATATTTCTGGCAAGTGTTTGAATTATTAGAAAAACAGAGATTTGTTTTAATTTTAGTCTAAATGATGAAAAAATGAAAGGTATAGAACAATAATTTCCAGCGCAGGAATTCGTAAAGCTCGAGAATAACGGAACAATGAAATAAATCTGGGGATTTCAAAATCGAAGACAATGAAAAGTACCCCTCAGAGACACCGAATTTCCAGAACGAATTTGAGAGCCTGAATCCTTCCATAAAAAATGGATCATATACAGGAAGTACGGCAACTAGAATTACTTTGCAAGCAGCTTTATGAGTCCCAGGACTCTGCGCATCGCGCTGAAGCTGAAAAAGCTCTTGTTGGTTTCCAAAATGCCCCTGATACTCTTACAAAATGTCAGTTACTATTGGATCGCGGGGATTCACCTTATGCCCAATTGTTGGCAGCTACCACCTTGACGAAATTGGTCTCCAGGTCCGCTCAAGGACTTAGCCTCCAACAGAGACTTGATATACGTAAGCGATTCCTCAATCTGAAATTAACTTTGACTCTAGTAGTTTCACATAGTTTCGATTTAATAAAACTGTATTATTAACTTCTTACATTTCTTCTTATATAGGAAACTACGTTTTGAATTACCTAGCAACTCAACCAAAGTTGCCAAACTTTGTGATACAAGCTTTGGTAACTCTATTTGCTCGGATATCAAAGCTTGGGTGGTTCGATTCAGATAAAGATGAATTTGTATTCAGAAATGTCGTCAGCGATGTTACGAAGTTTCTTCAGGTTTGAAATTTTAAGTGATAAATTTAAGTGGAGATTGTAAAAATTGAATATATTCACTTAGGCCTCATAATCTGGTCCTTATTTCCTCTTTGTTCTTGTCGTAAGCATAATAGAAAAAACGTAAGATACAAAGAAAGATAAGGATCAAAACGTTTTTGCATTTAAAAGTTGTAAGAAGTAGTAATAACTCTGAGAATCAAGAATGATTGGAATTGTTATCAAAATTTGAAGGTATTAGAATTTGTACGCCTTCGATTTTAAGAACTTATCGAATGATAGTATTGAAATAAAGTACAAATTATAAATAAAAATAATGTAACGCAAAATGAAGAATACTTGATAATCCCTCCAGTTTAAACATTCTTGGTTTAGGTTCTGTAGAAACATCCTTCTTTTTAATAATATAGACTGTGAGGCCCTTCTAACATTTTTTAATAAGACTTTCCGACGTGTTTTTAAGTCTAAAATGTACCCATTAGTTTTTCTGGATTAATCAAATGATCTTTAACCCTGCATATTAATTGTTCAGGGATCTGTTGAACATTGTATGGTTGGAGTACAATTACTTTCTCAGCTGACCTGTGAAATGAATCAAATATCGGAAGCGGATGCTAATAGATCCCTTACGAAGCACAGGAAGATCGCTAGCAGTTTTAGGGATACGCAACTTTTTGAAATATTCAGACTATCTTGTTCACTATTAGGAACTGCTCGTGAAAACTGCAAGAGCTTAAACTTCAATGATGAAGCTCAGGTAAATTAAAATCATTACCACTCTGAAACGTAAGTGTTGTCTAAAAATGTCATTAACACCTCTTATACTCCACAGCATGGGTTAATGACGCAATTACTGAGACTCGCGCAAAACTGTTTAACATTCGATTTTATTGGAACGTCCACGGATGAAAGCTCAGACGATTTGTGCACTGTGCAAATTCCATCAAGCTGGAGACCCGCTTTCCTGGATTTTACAACCCTGAAGTTATTTTTCGATTTGTATCACAGTCTACCTAATACTTTGTCCTCTTTAGCTCTCTCATGTTTAGTCCAGATAGCATCTGTCAGGCGAAGTTTATTCTCGAACAGCGAAAGGGCGAAGTTTTTAACACATTTGGTTAATGGAGTCAAACACATCCTCCGAAATCCCCAGGGTTTGAGTGATCCAGGAAACTATCATGAGTTTTGCAGACTGTTGGCTCGACTAAAGAGCAATTACCAACTCGGAGAATTGGTCTTGGTGGAAAACTACCCAGAAGCCATAGAACTGATCGCAAAATTCACTGTTCAAAGCCTGCAAATGTGGCAGTTTGCTCCGAACAGTGTTCACTATCTTTTGAGTCTCTGGCAAAGAATGGTGGCTTCAGTTCCTTATGTGAAATCTTCTGAGCCACATTTGCTGGAAACTTATACCCCGGAAGTCTCGAATGCTTATATTACTTCGAGGCTGAAGTCAGTGGCTGTTGTAGTCAGAGAAGGCTTGGAGGATCCCCTGGATGATTTGGGCATGATTCAGCAACAATTGGAACAGCTGTCGGTAATCGGAAGATGCGAGTACCAAAAGACGTGCACACTTCTGGTTCAACTTTTTGATCAGACTGCCAGAACCTATCAAGAACTGATGACGCAAACGGCCACTCCTGCTCAGCAAATTGACATCACTATTCAGGAGGGACAACTCACATGGCTCGTGTACATTATTGGTATGTTTGCTGTTTTTTAATTCATTAGTATGCTTCAAGCTGTAGATGCCATCAACAGGGCTAGGACTCAAGCTACTATTCTGAAAAAATACTCATTTATTCTTTATTATCTTCCGTGTTATGATTCGAATATCAGAAACTTTAGACTTTTTCCCACTATTCAAAGAAAAATGTTTCAAGATCTTAACATTAGAATTTATAACACTTATTGGTTGAATATATTGTAGTCAGAAATGTCCAAATTCGAAAACTGAAAAATGAAAATTTTCATATGTATTTCAATCGTACTGTTTCAAGGTATAACCGGGAATTTAATTGACCGCGAAAAAACTGGGAAATGACCAGGAATTTAATTTAAAAACCGGGGATTTATTTGACTCAACCTAGACTTAAAATTCTACCGAAAAAATACGAGAAATGACCGCTTTCTTTTTATGAATCAAAAAGACATATTATCATTTGATTTAAAAAATGTAACTTCCCTTTACTCTGATTTTCAAAATATTTAAGTACATCTATACTTCATGAGAGGGAGAATTTTTATTTTTTTTTCCATTATAAGAAAAACGTTTTGAAAATTTGTTTCTCTGTGCGATTTTTTCAACTGACTCAAATTTGATAATCAAATTGATGATAGCCCAAACATACAAAAAGAATTATTATCTACATTATCTTGAAAAAATGTATTTATGAGACAGGGGATTTCAGAAAATAATCATAGTTTTTATTTAAGGGCAGGGAGTTTCAGTGAGGAAGTAGAAGTTCACTTGGAACAGAGAATTTTTTACATGGAACAGGAACCATCCAAACTAATTACAATTCGGATTTAGAAGAGATATTTCTGAATTATGATAGAAAACTTGTTTAAATTATTCGTTGCAAATTAATCATTTTTAAATTAAAAAATCAACTACTTGTTCAAAATTTAAACTTTTTTTTGAGAGCTAAATTTTTATGTTAAAGTTGCATTATTTCGATTCAAAATTCACCTCTGGTTGAAATGGTAATGATTTGTTAAGAATCAATTCATATTTTTTGGTCAAAATTCAAGTATTTCGTTGAACATTGATTTCTGAATCTGAAAATTAAAGTATTTCTTTGAGAATTTATGTACTCCATGGGAAATTTTCCTTTTTTGTAGAAAATTATTTTTCATGGTCGAAAATTCATCTTTTCTTTTGAAAGACATCTATCCATTTGAAGATAAATCATTAAACCTGAAAATTCATCAGTTTGGTTGAAAATCAGTTCATATTTTTTTGGTGAGAATTCAAGTATTTAGTTGAACATTGATTTCTGAATCTGAAAATTAAAGTATTTCTTTGAGAATTTATGTACTCCATGGGAAATTTGACAATTTGGTTAAAATTTATGATTTTAAATTGAAAATTAAATTCTTTTGTTCAAACTTGACATATTTTATTGAAAAATCGTTTTTTTTTTTTTTGTAGAAAATTATCTTTTCCTTGAGAAGTTAAGATTCTTCCTCAGAAATTCTTTTTAACGGTTAACAGTTCAAGTTATACAGTTAAACATTTCTCATTTAAGTCGAACATAAATCTAGTTGAAAACTTATGTTTGGTTTATAATAAATGTTTTGAGCCAAAAATGTCACTATTCCATTTTTGTTTGAAAATTTTTATTTTTATAGTTCAAATTTCAACCATTTTGTTGAAAAATTATAGTTTTCGGTTAAGGATCAATTTTTTGTCAAAAATTGAACTATTCTAGTTAAATGATCATCATTCCAGTTAAAAATTAGTTCTTCTGGTTTAAAATTCGACTTCTTAAGTTGAATATTTACAATTCAATTTCATTTTTTGTAAAAATGTAGTAATTTGTTGGACAGTCAGTTTTATTTGTTTGTTGAGAATCAATTTTGTTTTACGTTGGAAGCTAGTTCTTCCTCGTAAGTAATCTTTGTTAACTGAAAATTTAACTTATCCCTTTTGAAATTCCGTAGTTTCAGTTGAAGATTCATTTGTTCAGTTAAAAATCCATTTTTTTTCATTTCAAAATTTGAGCATTCCAATTTTCTTCGACAACTTATTTTCTTCAGTAAAAGTTAATTTATGTTATTAAAACTCAACTCCTTCAGTTGAAGATTCTTCGTTCTAGTATAAAACTGTTTTCCTTGGGTTGAAATTGTTTTTTCGAAACTTAAAATGTTACTGTTCCATTTTTCGTTGCCAATAATTATTTTTGAGTTCGAAATTCGATTATTTCGTTGAAACATCTTATTTTTTTGTTAAAATATTATTCTTCCTATTTGAAAATTAATCTTGTTTGAAAATTCTCTTTCATGGTTAGAATGTGCAGTGCTTCAGTTAAATATTTATCTATTTATTTAAAAATTCATCTTCTTGGTTGTAAAATGATCTATTTGGTTGGAAATCCGTTTTTTTTTGTTACCGTAAATTGATTTTTCTAATTGTAAGTTTAACTGTTCCAATTGTTGTACAAAAATGATGGATTTTGTTGCAAATTTGAATATTCTTTTCAAAATTGATTCATTTTGCAATGTTTGATCTGTTGTGTTAAAGGATGTACAGAATGACATTATGAATAAAATAATTGGTTTCGTTTTTCGACAACTATAAATATGTTACTTCCAGTGGAGCTTCCAGTTGACCGGCAAAATTGAAAAACTTGACCGTGAAGAACCGGAAAACGACCGGGAATATGAAATTGGCCGCCGAATCGCCACCTTGACCATTTCCTAAATAATGAAATTTAAAACAATTCCGACATAAATGCAAAAAATGACAATTTCAATTTTCATAAAGTTTATGAAGGCTCTAAATACACATACGTAATCATCATTCATTCAATATGTATAAATTATAGGGAAATAATTAACAGTATTCATAACAAGTATTTTATTCCAAATTTTCTCTGTGATGTGTTTGTATTATTTTGTATCCTACAGTCCAGTAATGTGAGTTAGTGATGTAAATCGAGGACTGAGTATCTTCATGATTACATAAGTCTCCCAAAATGACACGCTATCGATCAATTTTATTCTATTTACCACGTGAGTATAACTATGATTAGATCTGAATGAAAATTAATGTTTAGAATGATCAGAAAGTATTTTAGATGGAGTAGAAAAATATATAAAATATCAAATAGTAACAAGGGATCACTTGATCAATTATCTGATTATCTTTTAAGACATATTCTACGAGATATTGGACAATCAATATCTCCATTTGATTTAAAAATGCTGAATTTGTACATTTTGTTATTGTACCTATTGTTGAATTCTACAATTCCAAAATTTCAGTGGAAGAATTTGGCGTTAAATCCTTCTGATAATGCTTTGTACATTTGTGCAATTATGCCCTCAAATACACTTAACCATAAATGATTTAATATACTTGATGATGAAAAACCTTGCTTCTTAAGAACTATTGAAAAATGTGCAAAAAATACTAGCGGTCGGTCTTCGATTATATCAATAGTTTAAATGATAGATATAGTCTTTAAATCGAGCAAAAAAATATCCAATCACAATCTTATTAAATAATTTCTTCGACTGAGGTCTTCCACTGTATTAGTGGATTTTACTCCTTCTGTAGAAGATCGTCCTGAGTGTGTCTTTCCTGTCCGGATGAACAAATTCCAATGGGGTCCTGCTGCTTTCATTGGCAATACTTATCTTTGCACCGTTTTCTACTAGGATTTTACAAACTTCCATTTGCCTTTCCAAATGGACACCGTTGCACATCATCGCCATGTGCAAAGATGTATTCCCATTATAATTTCCCATATTGATAATCTCTCAACTGTTTCTAGCCAACAAGACCTAGTCGACACAAATAAATATTCTATTAGGTTACATACTTCAAATATTTTGCTATTGCATATTTTTGAATTAAATTATTTGTCCCTATTAAAACAGGATGATTGTTGTGCCTTTTGAATCAGCGAATAGTTAACCGATTACTGATTTTCAGATAGGTATATCCTTTATTAATATTACTTTTTATAACTTTAGGCCAAGCCTCCGTCATATATAAAGTTTGAGAGAGGGATGTGAAGGAAAGGATAGAAGGGATTAGTTATAGATCGATCTAGAAGTCATCGCGTGTTGTTCATTTAAACATCACAATCATCCCACAACACAGATCCGACACAGATCGCTGATCGCAATTATAATAATCAACTAAAAATACCTCTAAGCGCGGGTCCTTCAGTATCTAAAATCTTTCGTTTCAGGCGTTTCTCTCATTTTTATAAACGATTGTCCTCCATACATCTCTATCATTGCATGCATCTTTTGCTTCCTTTACAATTTACATCCATACACCTCTTCATGTAAGCCCACGTACTTCAAGCCTCAAAATCAATACCTGGTATCAATCAAATTCATAGCCTTCTTAGACATTTGCCCATGTATATATTATGCATCCATGGTGACATAACGCAATCTTGCTCCATGTCAAACCAATCACTTAGTTGTCCATTTACTTTCACGATCGATTTACTACCATTATATTCTTCTACTACTTCAAGAAGCCAACCAATCTCTCCATTATCTTTCATGACTTTCCAAAGTCTTGCTCCATCCACCCTATAGAACGCTTCTTGCAGACCAGCGAAAGGACAGAAAAATTTTCTGTTTACTTTCAGAAATGTTTCTTTCTACTCTCGAAAATGTTTCTTTCTTTTGTCTCAAGCTGAACATCTAATCTGTACATGATCTCCCTGGCATGAATTCACGTGAAGTTCCCCATATACTTCCTTCAGTTATATCAATGACCTTATTAAGTATTTTGGTAAATATTTTACCCACGGTACTTAGTAGGTTGATTGCCTTATAATTAGTACAGTCACCTTCATCGATCTTTTCGTTGTAGATAAGGAGGATTTTCTCCAATCATTTGGAACTTCAACGTTCACAGCACACCTATTCATTTATTTACTCAGCCACACAAACAAGCATTCGTCACAGCTTTTACGCATTTCAGTGGTAATACCAACTATGTACACCAGCAGCCTTATCATT
This sequence comes from Neuroterus valhalla, assembly GCA_011762715.2. Classification (NCBI taxonomy): domain Eukaryota; kingdom Metazoa; phylum Arthropoda; class Insecta; order Hymenoptera; family Cynipidae; genus Neuroterus; species Neuroterus valhalla. Next base: position 14,153 of record WSXT02144903.1, read on the forward strand.
CTTCTGTTTCTCAATTACATATATCATGTCGTCGACATTATTTCTCCTTTCGACATCTACAACCAGATCAGCTAATGAATCATCTTCTATATTGTTGTTGTAATGCTTCGTAGCCTCCCCTCCATACTGTTTTAAAAAAAAATCACTCATAGCGTCTTTTACTTCGACCCATTTCCAAAATAATTTCCGCACATTTCAGATGCACTCTTGAAGATGCTGTTACGTTCGCTGTTGTTCCTGTTCATACTCAGGCACCTTCTACATTTTCATTGTCTAATTAAGTATCTTTTACTAGTCCTTTCAGTCTCTCTTCCGCTATAATTAAGTGAATCATTGTGACTTTCGCCTCTATACCAAGTATACGTGTGTATCATTTCATGCATGAACTAGGTGTCTATAAGAAGCAATCCTTCTTCTAAACATAAGGTAAGTAATTTTTTCATTTCCCGTTCGTTTTCGGTTTGTCGAAATGACCAACTACCCTGTGTGGTACCTTTGCGTTGAATAACAACCAAGCCATTTATGTTCCCGAGTAGGATGATTCTCTCCCCAGTATCGCAAGTACCTAAGGTATCATTTGAAAAATCCCAGAAAGAATCTATCACATCCCTGCTGTCGTCATCAACCGTAATCGTGGAGATACGCATTTATACTTTTTGAGCAAAGTTCAAACCCATTCTTCATCTGTGCAATCTTACTTCCCTCTTTCTTCGTTCCTTCAACACATAAAATATCTAGCTTTCTAACGCATATTGTATCCTATAATTCTCTATCCTTGAGATAATTTCCACCTATAGAACTCCATACACCTAGTCTATTCATCGCCAGAAAATTTTCCGGAGCCCAGACATTTTTCCGTTAGTATAAAATCATGTCCAAACGAAGCAGCCGAATAAGTTAATGTGTCCGTTCATGACGTCAGTCACACTAAACATCATGGGTAAAGAATTGAAAAAGGAGGACCGTATGAGAACAAAGACGGGGCCAAAGGATTGATGATCGAGTTGTGTTGCAAACTGAGGAGGGCACCAGTCTCCTGAATTCTGTCCTCCAGATGAAAAAACAACATTTAATAGTTTATCACTGTGATAAGAATTCGAAATCCTGAGTAAAATTTGACAAACAGAAGCTTCCGTAAATTTCTATTACCCTCCAAAAGATTCTTCGATACCCAAGACCTGAGCCACATTTTTCTTTAGATTGTCAAAACCTCCTATGAATTTCAGTCTCTTCACTTCAAATTTCTGCAACTGTTGAAACACATTTTACAAGAGCTTTAAAACTTCCGTTGCCTCTACTGAATAAAGAAAAACAACATAATGAAATTTCAAAGTCCAAATTTGAAACTTCTCTGCGCATCGTCTTTGTGACAGAATTTTTAAAACTTCTTTGCTTAAATGTCCTAAAATCGTACAAATTACGTTGAAACTTTTCTCACAAACCCTACAATTCTTGTCAAGTTTCTCCGAATGTAGATAAAATTTAGAAAATGTTTTGGAAACGATCGTTTTATTCAAATCTTTGAAGAATCACTTTTGCTTTCCTCGAACTGAGAAAACCTCTAATCCCATGTAAAAGTTCAGTAAATTTGTCTCATTCTGAAGGTGAAAGAAAATTGTTCTCCGGCATAGAACTAATTTAAATATCAATTATCGGTAACCGTCTTCTTGATCCCAAAGGCAATTTATATAAAAGTTTCAAGGTCTATCATAATACCTTGACAAGAACAGGATCACAACTCATAAATACTGCAGCATGTAAGGCCGTGTTTCCTCGAATTGTTTCTTTAATCGTGAGATCAGCACCATTCTCCAAAAGTAGTTGCACCGTTGCAACTGATCTTATACCCCGACCTTCAGGATCGTGTGATTCTACTGCTACATGAAGCGCTGTTTTCCCTTTCAAATTACATTTATATATTAGAAAAACTGATTTCGAACAAAAGTTTACGGAAAAATTAAGGATAGATTAGGGCTGCTTTAATTAATATAGCAAGTTTCATTTCAGTCACAATTTACTCTTTTTTTTAGTCGCCTATGTAACAATTTTTTATTTGAAAAAACAACCTATTATCAGAGAGTTTTGAAGAGTGTTAGGCACTCTGTATTCTCCCATATTCCTCAGAAAATACTGGAGAATTATTTTTTATCTAACACCATAAAGTCCGTACTTGTATGGTCTACACACGTCCCATATCCATTTGTGTTAGTTCACACATATTGACTCTAATTCTTTCCCAAAGTTACAAGAGCGTCTTATCAATAATTTCTGCTCAGTATGACTGTATGGGTTTTTATTTTCTCTTTTTATACAGTCTTCATCATGTATGTCTTCCCGTGTAAAACAAAAAAATCACAAAATATTGGCAAAGAAAACGACCACCGCGGGTCAGTGGCGCTGCGGCATCAAAACATATATGGCTGCTCGGGGGGACTGAACTTGCAAGAAGGCTTATTGCATATCATTTAGAAATATGATTGAGGGCGAAAGAGTTCTAAATTCGGGTTTTGTGATCATTTGTGGAGCAACTTTCAAATCACAAACAAGTGGCTTGTCATCAGAATTTTCATTCTCAAGATTCAGCCTTCTTAGCCATTCTGAGCGGTTATCTACTGATACTATTTGTTCAGCATCGTTTTAAATGTTGACACTGGCAATTCCAAATTTGGGAACTTTGTGGAAACTTAAATGAAATATATTGCTATTTTTTTGGAGTTGCAATTTGGCAACACAGTATCAGCCTCTAGTGCACTTTTATTCACACTTTAAATATTGCAAGAAACTTAAAATATGTTTAAAAATATGTTAAAAATGATCTATTTAATCAAAAAATATATAATTGAGTTGGTCCATGCGCAGAGCACATGTAAACTATGCTATAGGTACTCATACAGATCCCTGTGGGCAGCCATTTTAAATAGTATGCTTGGTGGCCACCAGCTCTCGCATCGCAAGTTTTAAATGCCAATAATATAATATCATAAGCACACATTGATATTAATGTTTCTCATTTCATTTTCGTGCCGTGCAGCAAAGTATGTACATGATAAAGCCTTTACAGGAAAAAATTCCGCTCGTTTGCATATTCCTCACTTTTTGTGGAAGAAAGAATGCACGATTTTCAAATTGATCTCTTTCTTACACAAAACGAGTTGAACGTTTTGATTTTCTACCTTTTATGGAGGGGGAAAAACTACATCAGAACGTGAACAACCGAAGTTAATTTTTGAAGTTATTCGAACAACTGCATATTTTATTCACTAGTTGATTTCAAATTCAAAAAGATGCTCACCTTCGTAGTTTCGAGAAGAAATGTTAAAAACCGGATTTCCTTGAACCGTTCTCAGGGCAAACAGTTCGGCAAGCACAGCTTCGTGCGAATCACCTTTCGCTGCTACTGCATGAATTAACGTATCACCCTGTACAACAAGATTATAGCCTTATTATTTCAAAATTTTATGGTAAAGGTTTACTCATCGGTAGGTCAACAATGAGATATCCAATTGGTTTCTTTTATTTTTCGTTGCCATATTGATATAATGCAAGACACCGCTACTTTCAGAAATAAGTAGCTCACGAATTCTCAACAATCTCAGATTACGAGGAAAAATCAAACGTTTTATGCAACAAACTCAAGGCAGGGAAAGAAAGCCAAAATCGAAGATCAACCAGAGAGTACGGCAGGAGAGGGTTGAGGGTAATAAAGTAATAGTAGGGAGAAACAGGATTTGGGTAAACGGAGAGATCATGATATAGGACGAAGAGTTGGAAGAAATAAGAGCTGGCCAAGAGTCGGAAATAATAGGGATCATGGGAATAAGAAAGGGGAGGCGTCGGGGTTTGTGCAAGTCGTAAACTAATGAAGTCAAGGACGAGGAATGTGGGAGGGAAAGGTAGAGACATAAAAGTGGCGTTTTGGAATGTGTCGGGAATAAAAAATAGCGATAAAGATTTCTGGGAGGGAATAAAAAAGTGGGACGTAATAATGATGAGGGAAATTCATCGGAGGATAAAAACTGGGATATCATAGAAAAGAGATTGCGAAAAGGATATGTACGTAAGACGTATAAGGCAAGAAGAGATCGAGTGAAAGGAAGAGGGATGAGAGGCATGTTATCTGGGGTAAGAAAGGATTTAACGGCAGAACAGGGAGTAGGGGAAGATAAGGAAACAAAGGATGGGGTAATGGTAAGAAGAAATGAGGCGGGAATAGTAAGGGTTACGGAAGTTTGCATTAATAGGAGAAAGGGAGAAGAGGAGGGATGGAAAGTTATGAGAAATTGGATGGAGGAAAACAGGAAGGGCTGACTTTGATTGAGGGAGACCTGAATGCTTGGACAAGGGATCATGGTGGATAAGTATGGGATAAAAAGAAGAATGTTTTCATAAGGAACTTGAAGCATAGGGAAATAGATTGCGAGGGAAGGATTCTGCCGAATCTGATAGGAGAGACGGAATGGTTTATCCGCAATGGCAATTCAATAGGTGACGAGGATGGCGAAATAACGTTTATAGGTAAAGGGGAAACTGTAGTTGACTATATCCTGGTAGAAGATATAATAAGGAAGCTGATGATGGGAATGGAAGTTGGTAATGAGACTGGCGCTGAGCACTTCCCGGTAATAGCGACGTTGAAAAGTAGGGGTTCCGAGGCTTTTTAGAGTAATGAGGGAAGGAAGAAAGAAAAGGAAGGTGACTATGGGCCGTCGGGAAGAAGATAAATTGAAAGAATTCAGAGGGAAAATGGAGCAGAAATGGAGGGAGAAAGAGGGAAAAGGAGTGGATGAAATATTGGAAAAAATAAAAGGAGCGAATGAGAAGGTGAGTGGACAAGATACTTTAAAGATTTGCTGGGAGGGGAAGAATAGAGGACGATATGGAATGAATCTGTTCATGAAAGGCTTGAAGAATACGTAATAGGGAAAGACCTAACGGTAAATGTAAGTAAGACCAAGATGCTGCAAGAACAGAATCTGTAAAGTGGTGTTTGAATGGAAGTTAAACGAAGACACGTTGGAAATAGTGGAAGAATTCTGTTACCTTGGGTTCTGGTTTGAGGCAGGGGAAGGCAACGAATTGCAAGTAAGGAAAAGGTTAGAATGCGTTAGTGAAATAATAGGCCAAGTGTGGGGTATAGGGAAGAGAAGATTTAAGGAAGATTGGAGGATGAGAGTATGGATGTTCGGTGAAAGTCTTCACGAAAGATTTTTGAGATGGGTGATGGGGGCGAATTGGTGCTGCCCAGGGTGTATGTTAAGAGAGGAAGCAGGAAGAGAGAAAATTATAGTGAGGCAAATAAAAAGGGCGTGGAAGTTTGAAGAGAAGTTGAATAGGGGAAAGGGGCACAAAATTGCACAAACATGTCTAAGGGAGATTAGTTAGAGAGACATAAAATGAGGAAAAAACAGGGCATGCAAGAAGGGTGGGTTGAATGGCAGAAGATAGAATTGGAGATGATAGTAAGACATGTATTTAATCCCTCCCAAAAGGGAGGGATTAAATACATACATGCACACTACTTTGAGGGATGGAGTATATCCAAACTAGGTTATTTGATTCTTAGTCCCGTTTTCTCGTACACAGTTCTTTTGAGTGGTGAATTACAGTTTTAAAAGGCAGTAGAATACTCAAAGGATATTGTTAGAATCTTACCCCAGGTTGATACAATTTCTGCCCAACATGAATCCCTTTTTGAAGCATAGTGGCTGCTAGATAACCCGTTACGTATGCCATTTGTGGACAGTTCATTGCCATTAAATACAAGGCGTCCTCTCCACGATTATTGGTCATAGACAAAGCACCTTGAACAGTGCTAAGCCTCTCAACCAATGGTGGCAAAAAAGCTTTCTTCTTCCTCAACTCTCCTGGATTACCAACCAGACACATCAGCATCCTACACATGAATTTTGATTAACAAGAAATTTCATTCTAACTTCAAATTGGGAGTATCCAGTTATCATTCAAAACATGAAATAATATAATTATACTAACGTGTCGCCATCCTTGTCAGCTTTCGCCAGTTCTTCCTTGGATTTTTTCAGAAGAATCTTCATGGCTTTCTCGACTTCTTTGGGATTGAGCTCTTTGATTAGTTTATCACATGCCTTCGTCGAAGGAAGATTCAGAGAAGACCATGGTGGCACATGACGCCCTGAGTGTCTGCTATAATTGACCAAGAAAAACCTATTCATTCGGATTTAATGTTAATTTGTATTCATTCAAGGATATCTTACCTTAACATTTCTGGAATCTGGAAGTCGTTGAAGGTAGATGTTGTCGTTAGTTCGGAAATTGGATTTTTTTCACTCTGTGTGTTTGATAAACCACTGTGAGGGTTGCAAGTATTTTTTGCACAAGTAAACAAATCCATGTCAAAGCTGGAATCATTGATGACACCATTTGATGCTTGATCGTTGGCAAGGATGTTCTCTATTGTTGCATCAATTTCAAAACTGGCCATTGAAGACTTGCCAATATCATTAGTAAGAGGAGAAGTGTTTCCCAAGTAACTGTTGGTAGAAGACACCTTTACCCTGCAACAATCACCAGGCGAAGAATTTTCGGAATAGACCAGATCGAACCCATCACCAGTCTTAGGATAGACCAAACTCTGCTGAGCCTCATTGATGATGCTTCCTGTATTCTCAAAATTCAAGGACTCTAAGAAGGAATTCATATCACTACTCGTGCTAACGTTTGATGTTTCACTTCCGGATCTCTGAATAGAGTCTGGAGAACTTCTGGAGTCTTTTTCTATAGGACATGGTAGACTTTGAATAGATTTGTGGGACTCAAATCCACTGTAGTCTAGCTGCGAATTGGGAACAACTTGCATTTCTTCTGCTGCGCAGCTCTTCTCGCTCATGTCTTTTAAGACTACTTCCTCCACTAGTCGGAGTTCGTTGCTGTCTATTACGTCAATAAGTTCAGTGATATTGTTCCCGAAGATGGTGCTTGAAGACTCACAGTTTTTCTGCCAGGATGCAAAACTATTAAATCCATCGTCAAGTTGATCTTCCGATCTTTGATCCAAAGGAGATTGATAGTTGGATGGACTTGGTGTCCCACAATAAGATTGGTTGGATGAAGATGAAGAAGAGAAACCCTGACAAGATCGGAAATTCAATGGCACCTTCAAAGAAAAAATTTTTATTTGTCTGTTCAGGTGAAGGAATTCGAAAAGGAAGAAAAATGTAGTAAAATTTTACAAGAGATCAAAGTTTCACCTTATTTCTGAAACTATCGCTGAAGTACAGGATAATTGAGTCCTGGTGCAAGAACAGCATATAAAAACTTTACGCCATGAAAGTTTCTATTTGCTTTTTTTGCATCGGGAACCTCAATATTGACAATGGAAAAAATGAACATAAACAAGAAAAATTAGCGAAAGTCCACAAACTATTGTAAAAACAAACAGAAGCTTTGAAGTCTTTATTTTTTCAGCTATAACAATACGTTTCAGTATGTTAGATTTTCCTCACTTGTTGTTTAATCATTTGACAAGTACCATATGTAAGTATCATTGAAGAATTTATTTCAGAGTCAAGATTAAATATATAGTTCTGGTTTACCGAATGCATTTCCAATTCTTCCGGGGGTGATTTGGCTTTAGAATTAGAAAATAGAAGCTAAGTTTGTCCTCATAACTTTTCCTTACATAAAATGAGATACGTTCAGCTGCAATTTTCGCAACATTTCAAAATGTAATTCCCCTTGCTGCTTAACTTGCTGCTTATCGCAATCTCTAGATCGTTCCCTCATATCACGCCCTTCTGCGCTTTAACCTCAAAGCAATCTACGCACATTAATAATACAGTTTTTAAAAATAAAAAAAACAGAAGACTTCTGTTTATCTGAACCGTTACGCGACGTAAACATTCGTTTAGCTGAACTCGGAAGAAATTCCCACCACTGTCCCCCTCCGCATGGGTCTTTCTAGAGGTGACTCCTAATTGGTTGCTACTCGTTCAGCTGAACGAGCGTGGAAGCATTCAGGTAAATGGAAGTTCAGCTAAACGAGAGTTCAGCTAAACGGAATTCTTCTGTTTTTGAATTTTGAACAGCAAAATTCAATGATCCATTGCACTTGGTAATTGTTAAAAAGTAATTCAGAATTCAGTTCCGCGGAGTCATGGATCAAAACTCAAATCTAATCTGTTATTTTTTCCGTTTTATGGTTTCATGAATGTCACTGATACCTGGAATGAACCCGGAGGACTACCAGAAATATTGTTAGGCATGATTGAAGGATCTGGTGATTGTTCTCTGCTAGATGATTGACTATTTGGTCTCGAGGTAACCATATCGCAGCTGCTAGCGGGTGAATCTGGCCAGACTTCCAAATTCATCCCTGAAGATAAGCCATCTGTCCCAGCATTCGAAAAATTTTGGGCTGCTTGGAAACCATCTCGAGCCAGAATGTCCAGAAGAGAAGCACCATTTGAATTCTTTCCGACATTTGCAGGAGGTGCCTTGGACGATGGAAGGCTCTAGGATTGAAAAACATTCCATCATTAAATTTGAAAGTTTGGTATTTATAAAGCCAGATGTAAAAAAACATTGCTGAAGATAGCCCAGAGCTCAAGATAGCTGAAGATTAGCTTCCAATGTTCGCAACTTCGAATTCCCTATTTATTCTGTTCTTCAGTTACTTACCATAGAATCTTGGCTGCTGCAGTTCTTTCCACGCGGTACTGTTTCCAAGGTAGCTTCTTCATAATGAATTTCCGAATTTTTACTTGAATCTGACAGCTGGTCCAAACAAGAATCGATCCTTACTCTGTACTCATTGTCGGTCATTAACTGTTGGATGCTGCTCTCATAGTTAGAGGTTTTATTTTGCTGTCCATCAGAATATTCATGAAATGAATACCCATCAGATTGAAACAACCAATCCAATGTATGGTAAGATTTGTTGGGAATTCTGTGTAGGTGAGATCTGACTGGTCCACGAGCAATGAGATTTTCATCGTCGTCATCCTGATTCTCTAATCTGTTATCTAAATCGGAAATGTTAGGCCTTTCTTCTACCTCAATATTTCCTTCATCAGTGTATATATTCATTTGATAATCCTTGTTACAGCAATTGGATCTCAGGGCATCATGCCCTAAGATGATGCTCTCAGGGCAGGAGGTGTCATTTTTCCGATTGTTGATTGTTCCTGAAGAGTTTGTAGTCTTCTCTGATTTCATGATCTTCATCTCAATTCTTGGAGACTCTCTACGAAATCTTAGTCTATCGATCCCCTTGGTTATGTCGTCCAATGCGTTCAAGCTTTCTGAAGCTTGATGAACATCTTCTTTCAATTCGGTGCTTTGTTCAGAGTCTGTTAATGGATAAGAACTATTGGAACTTTTCGAAAAGCAACCAGATTCTGAGGATTCCTCGTCGACATGATCGTCAGCCGGAATATCTAAGGTGGCACAATTCTGTTCACAAAGATTGGCTCTTGCGCTTTTGGAAAGTAAAAGTCTTGGTTCAGTTGAACCGCTCTTCGATCTTGTATAATCATCTTCTGAATAGGAATCGCAGGGTTCATCGTTTGAAAATTTTACGCTCGTCATGGTAAAATTTGATTGGGCCACGTTTGATGCACTGGAAAAGTAGCAAGATATTCTTGAACTACAAAAAAAAAACAAGAAAAATGGATTTGATTTGACCAGAACGGTTTGTTTTGTATACAAATACTTCATTTTTATATTTAAAATACATGCTAGTCCAGTATATTTAGATTTTATTATTGCAATTCATTGGGTAAGAAAAATATTTTTATCTGCTAGTAGAGGGAAACTCGATGATTATGCTCCTGTTTTCAGGAGGAAAAACGGCTGATTATGCTCTCGTTTTTTGATTATGCTCCTCTTTTTCTCCTTCGTCCACAGCAAAAGGGAGAGAGAGACAGAGAAGCATATGTGTCGCCATCTATTTTATTTTTACGCGCGGCGCCGCCGCCATGTTATAGAAGGGGAGAGAATGTCTCACTCTCTGTGTACAATATGGCGTCACTCATTTCTCACATAATCTCGGCGAGTTTTGCTCGTTTCCCTCTACTAGCAGATAAAATAGTATCTGCACTATTTGCCATCTTTAGGGTACTAAATAGGAAGCTTGAATATAAGTTTCCGACCATCGACCCTCTGCAGGTTTTCCGTCATCTTGAATTAAGGGTTGATTCCTTGTATTGAGAATAACTGTCGTATCCTTAATTTAATCAAGAAAACAGTTTAAACCATTTTTCATGTGAAAAATGAGTTCTTCAAATTAATATATTTGATATCCCCTCG
>WSXT02144904.1:0-10395 GCA_011762715.2 Neuroterus valhalla
AGCGCGAGATCCTACGGACGCGCGCCCTAGGCGCGCTGATATTTGCGAGCGAAGCGAGCTGCGCGCGAAGCGCGCGATGAGAATGTGCCCGCGAAGCGGGCAGATTTTTTCTTTGGTATTTGTTTCCAGTTATGCTAAACTCAATAGAAAATTGAATTTATTTTTTGATACTCCTATTTTATTAATCTACAAATCTTCAGTTTTTCAAATGTACGCATAACTCCGTTTGGATTCGAAAATGAAAAGTGTGACAATTTTAGTCGTTTTAATAGGAACTGGACTACTGGAATATTTACAATGGAACACACAGAAAATACCAATCTTGTGTTTTATATTCTTGGAGATTATCAAAGTGAACCAGTTGCTGATAGTTTTTATGTCTTTCTTGTTAAAGTGACAATTTCCAATGAGAACAATCTTTAGTCGATAGAACTACATGATCATACCAGGATGAGTAGTACTGGCATAACGCCTTCTTAATAACTAGGACGGTACTGCGCCTGTTGTATGCATTGGCACAATACTTACAATGCTTACAATACTTAGAATACTTGGCACAATACAATATAACTCTATAGGTGTAGTATATCGGAATTTTTTGTGTAACTAGAGATAACTAGCAAAAAAACCTTATTTCGATGGGTTTTTTTGAACTTTTTCGCACGAAAATTTAATTTTTCTTTGAAAAGAGATTCAATCAATATGTACAGTAGTTTTCTCCTTATTTTCAACCCTCGAAACCCTTAAGTCGATTTTCTAATAGAAATTGTTTGAAAAATCAATTTTTTATTGCAATATATGAAAGAGCGAATTATTTTCACTCAAATGGTGTATCTAGATTATTTAAAATTTCATTTTATATTCAAGTTCTTTGATGAGTAAGCTTCTCTCGACTTTCTCAGTTCGAGTCAGATTGGACTTATGTATCTTTTTAGTTTGTACGGCAGACTTCATCTACTTCAATGGGTACGTTTTCCTGGACGTGAAGAACTGCCAGTCTGGTTAGACTTTCTTCAACCTTTGAAGCTCTAAGCCACGATTTGCTTTTTCGTAACGTGAAGAAAGATCTTTCCACTGTCTCTACACTAACAGGTAGTGTAGCCATAATACATAAAATATTTCTTATATTAGCAGGGGCGGATTAGAGCTTTACGGTTCCCGGGACTAATATGAATATGGGGCCCACTCAAGGGCAGCAAAATTTTCAATCTTTCCATATTACTTTCGAACATCAATTTTAATTGATGCATAATGCATGTGCAAAATTAAATTATGTGTATACAAATACACAATGATAATTTGTTTTTATTCGAAGAGTCCGTGGGGCTCTCCCAATGTTGGGGCTCAGGGCTATAGCCCCTGCTAGCCCCTCCCTTAACCCGCCCCTGGATAGGTGCATCCCAAGGGCGCACACGAATTCCGCACACGGCCAACCACCCTCAAAATCTAAATCCTGAATTCCGCTCAGTCCAAAGCAGGTATAGTTTTAGACAGCACGATTTCCGCTCAAGGGGATTGTAAGGGCCTTCCCATAATATTAAACTCAGGACTAGGACCATTTTTAAAATGCGAGGAAAGCTAAATATATTTAGCTTTCCTTGCAAAATGCATTCAAATCATGTTGCGCACGTTCGCATTTCGTATTCAAAACATTCAAGTTGGAACAATTTTTTATCCTAATACTAAAATTAGATGATAAAAAGTTCAATTACAGAAATTCTTTATTGCATGCGAGATTCGTTTGAAAACTATTGAAACAATTTATTATCATTGCTAATAATATTTTCTTTGCTTAATGATAGAAACTTGCGGTTTTTTCTGAAATTTTAAATTTTATGCCAAATTTTCACTTGGAGTGAGTTCATATTCAATTTAATTTGACAGAAATAATTGTTTAAACAAACTCTTATTTTTAATACCTATTGCGGTTTTTTTCTAAACTATTAAGCTTTTTATCAAATTTTCACTTAGTGAGGTAATAATTAATGCGAGTTAACAAAAATGCTTATTTAAACAATTTATTATTGTTCATGACCATTTTCCCTTAGAAAAGTGCTAGAAAGTTGTGGTTTTTTCTGAAATATTCAACTTTGCTTGACCTTTTTAGTTGTGAACAAATAATAAATAAACATTCGAGAGAATCATATTTTAAATAGTATTGTATTGTTTTAAGTGAATTATTTTTGTTCCTTTTTCCAATGTTAAAAAAATGTATTAAAACGAAAAAGCTGAATTCATTCAGTGAAATTTTAATTTCGAATCCTCTACTAAAATTATCGATCTCCAACGCAAAAATTGAATTTTCGACCTAAAAATATAAAATTTAAATTGAAAAATATAATGGTTGATATTTTTAAAAAACGTTCATTTAAAATAAAACACAATCTAATTCAACCAACAAGTTAAACATTTCAGAAAAAACCACAACTTTCTAGCACTTATCTAATAAATTGTTTAAATAAGCATTTTTGTTAACTCGCATTAATTATTAACTCACTCAGTGAGAAGTTGATAGAAAGCTTAATAGTTTGGAAAAAACCGCAATTTTTTAGCACTAATCTGAAAGAAGATGACCATAAACAAAAATGATTCGTTGAAACAATTATTTTTGCTAAATGAAATTGAATTAATACCCACTCCAAGTAAAAAGTGCACAAAAAGTTGTGTATTTCAGACCAACCACAACTTTGTAGCATTATTTCAAGGGAATATTGTAATTAATGAAAACAGATTGTTCAAACAATTATTTCTTATAATCTTTAATTGATTATTACCTGGCTCTAACTGAAACATTGGAAATAAGTTGAAAAATTCAGAAAAAACCTTGACTTTCTAACCCTTTCCTAAGAAAAAGTTGGTAAAAACAATAATGAATTGTTTAAATAATTTGAATTAACATCTAATTATCAGTATAAAGTAGTATATCATGTATTTGAAACAATCTGCGTTAAAAAACCGCAAAAAAAATCGTTATTAGCGCCAAAAACTTAAAAACCAATTTTTTCACTTATGGGGGTTTTTGGGACCTTATAAAACAGACTTATGGGGGTAATATTTGAAAAGTAATATTTTATTTGCATTTTGTGATCAATTTATTGTGAAGAGAAATGGTGAATTTCGAACTCGATTCATCTAATATTGAGATTCCTGAATAAAATTGACAAAAACGTCTTTTTTTCTTATGGGAAATACGTGTTAAACTTCACGAGGCTTGCGGCACCTCTAAATATTTATTTTTTCAAAAAAAAAAAAAATGCATTCATGTTTTTGTGGATTCGAACAAATTTACGGGAATTCTTTCATAAAAATGCGAAAAAAATTCTTTTGGACCACCCTATCGTACATTCACAAAAATAGTTGTGTATTTAATATTTTATATTATTGATCCACATTATCTAACTGAACATTTCTTGAACAAATATTAACTACTTGAAGAAATAATGTTTGTTGAAATAATTGGAAAAAGGTTCATAATTCTTCCGATACACCATACAGTCAGGAAAATAATGATATGTATCCTTTTTCATTCAGTTTAGTGTTTTGAATCTAAAATTCATTCAGCAAATTAGGAAGAGGGACACACCAAATGATAGGCCATTGTATTCTTTCAAGTCCTGACCGTGAGCGGAATTCAGGAAGATAATAAAGAGGGCCGGGGCGCTTGCAGGCAAAATCCTGACCGTGAGCCGAATACGTGTGCACCGCATCCCAATATCGCAATTCAAAGTAAGGTCAGAAATCGACTGCGGTAGGTCTCGCTCAGGGGAAAAAGTCGGATCTTAGCCGGAATTCACGACCCGTGCAGTACCGCGCCAGTTGAAATGTAGGAGGAATACCAGTACTGGCTGTTAGTACTGTGCCAATCATCGGCATAGTACTGGTTCACAAGTGGCTAAGTACTGACTGCAAAGACTGGCACGATACCGACGCAAAAGTTCCGCCAACGGTTGGCGTCAAACTGATTGACAATTGGCCCAGTACTGACCAACACAACTGGCTGTATGCCAGAAAAAGAATGCAGCCAACGTTCGGCAATTTTTTTATTTACTACTGGTGCAGTACTGATACGCATCTCCGGCGAAATACCGGCGTAATAATGCAGCTAATAGTTGTCATTGTACTAGTATTCTATTAACGCAGAAATAATACGCATTGCTAGTGAAATACTGACATACTTGTTCGGACAAAAGTTGGAATTATACGGGTTTACTACTGACTTATAAGTAGTATGTACCATTAGTGAAATACCAACCCAGAAGTTCCGCCAACGTTTGGCGTGATACTGGCCACATACTAACTTCAAGTGCTGATTGACAACCGACAAATATGATCTTGGCCAGTTGTTGGTTTATTATTGGCCTTACTGCGGGCGTAGTACTGATATGTATTTCTGGTTAAATACTGACAAAGAGTTCAGTCGACGGTTCACATTATACTGATGTAGGTCTTGCTTTGGAATAGTAAGTATCACTGGGAAATATTGGCCTGGGAGTTTTGCCAACGGTTAGCGTAGTACTGGCCACATACCCACTTCGGGTGCTGATTCAAAACCGTCATAAACTAGGTGGAAAAGTCGGACCAGTACCAACTGCAAGAAAGACCCCAGGACTGCTGAATTCTAAAGTCAGTGCAGAACATTGTTATCATTAGGGGTTGTACCAGTACGATGCCAGTATTCGTGCTAGTATTTCACTAGTACCGCGCCATTACCGAACACCGCCCGACGGTACTGGCATGGTACCGCGCCGGTGGTGAATTTCCCCCTGGGACCTTTCCTCCGATGCCACTTTACTAGCCATAGCCGATATTCGTTAAGAACGACAGAAAGCTGGAGTTTTATCTAGTAAGTAGTAACAATGTATAATCGGTTTCTCAAGCCAAAACAAATGTTCATCCCGTAAATATCAGCCATGTAGGTACGAACGGGGCTTGAACCCGCGATTTATCGGTTATCCAGTTACCAGAAATCTCACCATTGAATTACAGGAGCAGAAAAATCTTTTTTAATTATTAGTAGTCTCATCAATCAGCACGTTTAAAAGAGAAAAAAAAAGTAAATCGAATTGATAATAGTTACATTGAATAATACTTTAGGCATAGTATTAAAACATGACATAAATAAAGTAAAAAAGTACTTAGTAGGTGGGTAATTATGATAACTAGGTATTAACTTGTCTTAAACACCTGATAAAGCGCAATGATTTTGTGTCCCTCGTATTTTATTTTAAAAAGCATTAAAATCAGTTTGGTATTTGAAAGATATTGCTTTTACCAAATTGCACTGTGTCACAAAGATACACCTGTTCACCTGCTCGCGAATACTCTTGAATCCCCGTGAACTCTTGTAAAACTCTCCAGAAATCCGTGAAATTCACGTGGATTTTTTCAGAATTGTCTAGAAAAGTGTGAAATGCTCGTCAGTTGTCTAGAATTCTTCAGAAATATATGTCATTCCCGTAAATACTGTAGAAGACTTGTAAATACTTTGTAACCCTGGACAAGCCCCTAGCTTCAGAGGATTTTCCGAAAGTCTGTGAGATTCCCGTGAACTCTTGTGAAATTCTCAAAAAATTTGTGAAATTATCCCCAAGTCTCTGAAATGCTCTTCAAGTCTGTAAGAGGCTCATGGATACTATTGAATTTGCAGAAGTCCCTCCAGTGTCAGCACGTTTTTAGAAAATTTCGGAATCACCTTGATTCTATGTAGAAGTCCTCAATTCTCTCAATTTATGTAAAATACTCGTTAATACTGTACAAAAATCCATAAAGAAATAGCAACAATTATTGTAACGAAGTAAAAAATATTGATAGTCGAATTTTCGATCATGTTGTTTTTTCCAGATTTGCATTATGAATTTCTATAAACAATTGGAATCAACAAATTCCAATTTGACTGTTTGCCTTGTGAGAATTGCTTTTTGCATCACTCAAACAAAACACAACAAATTTTTTTTAAGTCTTCAATCATGATTACTATCAAAAATTTTTGTGGCAAAATTGATATGAGTAAACCTATGTTACTTTAAATATATTTTCAGCCATGAAAATGAGTAAGGGAAATTCAAATCCGAAAAACATTAAGTTAAAAATGTCACACTCGTTATTCCACATTTGATGCAGGATACTCGAAGAAAAATTATGTTTCTGAATCAAGTAACGTAACGGATTCTTTTGAATCAAGAAAGTAACTGATACAATGAAACTGTTCAGATACCGTGCGTTTATATTTAATGCAAATTATATAAGATTAGTTTATTTAATTATGTGCTTGTGTGGAGTTATTGAAAAGGTTTGACTCAATATAATGATAATCTCAAAATAAGTGAATTGCACCGATGTGATTGGCTGTTTCTTGATTCAAGTAAATTTATGTAAATACTTTGATTGGTATTTCACTTGATACAATTTTCATACACTTGAGACAAAAAAATGAATATGTTTGGCGAAAATAATATTCTCTTTAGCTTATTGATGCATGCATACCTTTACTTAAATCAATATGCAATGTATCCATGCAATTGATTCTGGACACTGTCCACCTAATAAACTGAAGCATGTAAGTATAAGTACTTACATGATACGTTATAGTTATCGCCTTTCTGATTTCTGATCGAGAGAAAACAAACAATAAAGTTTGCCTGAATATTGTGCTTCGGGATTCAATAACTGTGAAAATGATTATGACAAGGGAAAAATGCAGACAGCGAATATGTTGCAAACATTCAGTTCATTTTTGACTATTTTCTTATCTGATGCTGCCATATAATAGCCAACTTGATTTGAGGCGCTGGATGCAAAAAGGAGATATAGAATTACTTTGCTGAAGTGGGGAGGCCCCTAAGCTCCTGAAAATTGAGTCTTTAATTTTCATTTTTAAAATATGTATATATCATAAGCGAAAATTTAATTTCGCATCATTTCCTCCTTATAAAAAAAGTTGTAGCTCCAAGACGGTGCATATAATTCGTGCACAAACAACTTCTAGCATTTCTGTAGTCGAGCGAATTTTGAGCAAGCAAAAACTGTCAGCGAGAAAGTTGTTCAGTAAAGTTCAAGGAAGTTTTCTGGAAAGTTTCAGATCAATTGGAATTGTATTTAACAAACTGTTGATGTTTTAATATTTGCCGGTGGAATGGATTTTCTTCCGCGAAAACTACGCCCCGTTCATTATAGCGCTACCCCAGCGTTAGGTGCAACTGTGACTCACAGTCCGTTGAGATTTTGTAATTAAAATACGAGGAAAATGGAAAATCATGGTTTCTAATTAATAGTTCTTCTTCCCTGATAAAAATATTTTAGTGTTGTCACGTCTAGGAGCATGAGCCTGATAAAAGTCTTCAAAATAAAGAATCTCTCTATATTTATTTTTCCTCGTATTCGGCGTGTTCTTCGTCTGACCTCTATTTGTAAATATGTATACTTATATAATAATTTTGGCTGTTTCTTTACCAAAACTTAATACATCAGTTTAGTTCAGTCTCTTCCGATAAACAGATCAGATTATAATAATTAGCTATACTAAATTCTTTATAGTGAGTTTTAAAATAAGAAATGGAAAATAATTTGAAACCAACGAATTGTAGAAAACGAACGGCTTCTGAACAAATTTCACTCTCGTTTGTGCACGAATTAGGCACTGCTCCGGAAAAAAATTATTAACAATTTTTAAAATAAACATTTTGATGTTTTGCTAACGCCATCGATCGGAGAATAGGACAATACATATTTCTGATAAGTTTTATCACAAAATATCACAAACTTTCCATTTTGCTGCGAGTTGAAGTGAAAAAAATCAAAATGTATTGATCAGAGAAAAAAACAGTTTTCCGTGAATAATTCAAAAAATGAAAAAGCTACAACTTTTTTTGCGAGGAGAAAAAGATGCTAAATTAAATTTCCACTCAGGATATATATTTATAAAAATAAAGTTCAAGACTTGATTTTCAGGAGCTTAGGGGCCTCCCCACTCCAGCAAAATAATTCTGTATCTTCTTTCTGCATCCGGTGCCTCATTTTTTCATGACACATTTCAGTGTTTCATTGAAGTTTTCATCTGAGCATAATAATATTACGCTTCGTTGCCAAAAGTAAGAAAATTCTTCTATTCGGAGGAAGCCAGACGACTTACTCCTATCTGCATTAACAAGACACACATTTTACCTTGATACATTTCATGGAATCGAACAGAATATATTTATTTGAAGTCGAGTTTCACACGATTTTCTTCTAAAAAATTTGAAGACAACAGCTATATACTTTGCGAGTCATCTTTAAATATTTATGTCGAATAAATTGATTAAGTGTGCTTGAAAACAAGCAATGATGAAACAAGTTCAACTCAAATTTAGCTTTTATCCTTCAACTCAAGTTATTAATTTGAGTAATAAATATACATTTATTAATCTGACAACACGAAACGTAGGACACTTGTGTAAAACGCAGCTTTTTTCTGCTTTCAGACTCTGGCTAATTTGCGGGAAGCATACGTTTGCGAATGACTGTGTCTTGTGGAATTCTCAACTACATTTGCATTTTAGTTTCTGTGCGTATTTTGGATTCAACTGCCTCTGATATGTGATAAAACGTTATTCGTGCGCGAGAATAAGGGGTTGCAAATATTACTGGAAGCAAGAGATGATAAGAGAAAAGAACATGCAGATCGCATTCAAAAAACCAAATCAATAGCTGGATAAGGAAAAGATATCTAGGAAAGAAGGGAGACCCCGAAGAGAGGCTTTAAAGAATACATTCTCATCGCGTGTCTCGTGCTGTGCGCTTGATCAAAATTCGTCTGAAACAGTAAAGAAGTTTTGTTGCCCAATTTTTTTCATATGTTGTGTACTTTTTCTAGATATTTATTTATTATTTTATTTTACATGATTAAAGGAAGAACTACGCGTCCAATTGGAAAAATTATAACAAATTCATAGATCTTTTTCGAGAACTTGTGTCTATTTGTTTTTTCCTAAGCTTGTGACAATCGTCCAAAAGTTCCATTTTTTACTTTTTAATATGGTATTTTTTTAACGAAGCCAGAGCTGATTGTCCTATCAAAAAGTAAATTTTACAAAACTTGTAGATCTTTTTCTTTGTGCGCAATTTTTGTTCATTTATATTTTCCCGTTCCTTGCATAGTTTGAGCAAAAAATAAAACTCTCTATTTTCCATCATTTTTCGTGCGACCAAAATTTTATTCTTCGATTTTTTGATAAAATTCAAAAGGTTGTGAAGATCATCTTGTAGGGCTCACAAAAAGGAACATTTTTTCTTCTAAACCTTTTTCATATCTTCCGTTGTTTGGTTAAAAATTTTCATTCTTGTTTATACTTTTGAATTTTAAAAATGACATAACTCTGACAATGTTGACATACAGACGTACAGAAAGACATACATATATACAGACAGACAGACAAATTTTACACAAATCTAATACCTTCTTTGATGAGAATGTAAAAAAGATCGGTGGCTCCATCGGAATTGAAAAGGCTACGAGACCATCCCTGGCTCCAAAACTAGAAAGCGTACATCGCGATGAGCGATGAGTTTGAGCGAACTTGGGGAAAGGGGGAGGTGTGACTGGTCATAGAAATAATGTAGGTTACAACCTTCCCCTTTTCCCAAGTACGCTTATTATTATCACTACTAGTACTATCATTCTACTAGAAGCCGTATTCTACAGGATTTTTCAAAATGCCTACGACATCAATAAAGCTATTTATAGTCAAACCAGCAACAGAAGCTGCTTCCATCTGTGGAGAAATAAATCGAGGTAGGTTGGTTCATACGAACCCAGTTGGTAAGGTAAGGAGCCTCCAGGCCCATAAAGGTGGGTGGTTAGGGCATTGTTGCACTGGTGCACTATTGTACGTGTTCGTAGTTTTATCAAACTTTTAATATGCTTTTGAATAGTAAATTCACCTTCCCCGAATAGTTATCTTGAATTAAAACACATTTGTAGTAGAATCTTCAATAATAATTCTTAAAATGAAATTTGAAAATTTTTTAATTCATGGTTCAAGTTCTTTTCATAATTCAAACACCGTATATTATTTCTTACTGATATAGTTTCCACTGAGTTAGGTATAAACTATACAATAATCAAATAAATGAAGAAAATGCAAAACTTCGCTGGAAATTATGTTTTTATATCTGGAATGTTCATCATCAGCTTACTTTTTCGGGTATTGTTCCACCTATGCAGGTCATATTTTAATCCTTCTTATTGCTATATTCTATCAAACTTTTTCAAGCCTTATCTTTATATTCCAAAAAATCTGCTCGCTGCGCGGGCACATTCTCATCGCGCGCTTTGCACGCAGCTCGCAAGTTTGAGCGCGCCTAGGGCGCGCGACTTTTGGATCTCGCGCTTCGCGCTCGATGGTAATCTCACCTCGC
>WSXT02144915.1:0-10395 GCA_011762715.2 Neuroterus valhalla
GTTTTTTGTTGAGCGCGATGTTTACCGAACGAGTCGAAGGTCGAGTGTGCCGAAGGTGCACGAGACCGAAGACGAGTGCATAATATACTATTTAATAATGGAAAAAATCTAAATTCTTTCTCTTATAAAGTATAGATATATTCAAACAGTTTTAGAGTCAGACCAAAGGAATGTACATTCTTCCAATGGAATGATAAAATCTCTCTTTAATTCCTAACAACAGAATTCGTATTTTCACGGTGAAACTCCTGATTTTCTGGGTTGATTTGAGTAGCTTTTTCGTTTTCTATTGAATTCCTGGTCATTTACCGGTTTTTCCCAGTCAATAAAATTTACGGTCATTTCCCAGTTTCCCGATCGAGTCGCCACCCTGAGGATCTGAATTCCTTGCTTTTTCTGCTTCCTGTTAGTAATTTCATTTGCAATTTAATACAATCCAACGAAGACCTCCCATATTTCACACTTTTTATTCTTGTAACATATTATGATAAATCACTCTTTGCGCAATACACTTTGATCACAGATCACTGTTTAATACCTATAACCTACATAATAAAAATTTCACGTGAACAAATCCAATAAAATGTCAAACTATGTACTACTGGAGTTACCATTTTTGTTGATTTGGTTCTGTCGCAAATTCAAATTCAAATAAAAATTTTGCCGAAAAGATATTAGCGCCACAGTTTCACATTTTGCCCGCTGAGTCAAGTTGGGAACCAACTGTCTATAGGATACAATGAGTTGCGTGGCATACCCCTGCTCCAATTTGATAATCAAATTGATGATTGCCCAAGCATACAGAAAGAATGATTACCTAAATTAAAAAAAAAATCTGCCCGCTGGGCGAGCACATTCTCATCGCGCGCTTTGCGCGCGGCTCGCTTTGCTCGCAAGTTTGAGCGCGCCTGGGGCGCGCGTCTTTCGGATCTTGCGCTTCGCGCTCGATGGTAATCTCACCTTGCGCTACGCGCTCGGCTTTCGTACCTTCCTACAGTTATATGAAAAGCTTGTGAAACTTAAAAGCGAAGTGTCGACTACTTTAATTTGATGAGTGTGAATTCTCTTTTTTCAAAGCTGCTCCGGCTTTCACGAATACATTCTTATCGCGTGTCTCGTGCTACGCACTCGATCAAAGTTAGTCCAAAACGGTGGAGAAGTTTTCTTGCCTAATTTTTTTCACACGTTGTGCAGTTTTTCCAGAAATTCAATTTTTTAAATCTCATTCTATTTTTGACGATTGAAACAAAAACTACGCGTCCAATGGGAAACATTATAACAAATTTACTGATATTTTCCTGTGAACAACTTTTCTCTATCAATCTTATCTTCTGTGTTAGCCTTAGTCATTTTAAAAAAATTTTATTATTTCATTTTTACAGTTATTTTCCCTGATTGAAATCAAAAATAACTTATCCTATAAAGAAGTTATAACACATTTAAAGATATTTTCTGTTAAAGAACTTGATTCTATTTGGTTTTTCCGAAGCTTGTATCAACTGTCCAAAAGTTGATTTTTTTCATTTTTATTTGGTTTTTCATAAATGAAGCAAAAACTACTTGTCCTATCAAAAAGTTATTCTTATCAAATTTGTAGATCATTTTATGGTGCATCATTTTAGTTCATTTACATTTTCCCGTACCTTACACAGTTTGACCAAAAAATGAATCTTTCTATTCTACATATTTCTTTGTGTGACCAAAATTGGAGTTTTCGATTTTTTGAGAAAACTCGAAAAGTTGTGAAGATCATCCTGGAGGGCTCCCAAGAAGAAAAATTTTTTCTCTCTGACTTTCTTCACAATTTTGGGTTATTTGGCTAAAAATGCTCATTTTCTTTTATATTTTTCAATAAAATACCATAACTCGGACAATTTTTTTTTATCGAACTCTTCTCCTTGTAAGATTCAAAAGCCAATTAGAAAGTCAAAACTTATGCTGTTCGTGCATTCAAATTCTCAATTACAAGTTTCAGTTATTATTGAAGGGAATCTCAACTTCCTATATAGCATTCACGGCGAGTACTGCAAAGTTGCTTAAAAATGCAGAATGAATTTGGAAATCTGATTCTGAGTTGGGAAAATGGAATTAATCTAGAGAATGGACCTAACCTTCCCAGCAAAGAGTTGAAACTACCCTTCGTGATGAAATCTGTACAACCGCGTGTGCATTTGAACCGGTCCACCGTGGAACTTCCAAACAAGCTTAGAAAACGTATGATTTTTCGCCATAGTATTCGTTCGTCGTCAGAGTTCAATGAGTCGTTCCCAGCAATATTAACTTCGATATTGGACGGCGTTAAAATGAAACACAGCCAATAACTTGGCTAAACCCGCCATCCTGTTGGAAAGTAACTCTTGCCACGCTTTTCAATAATCGCCAGGACACATTACAATAAGAACAGGCTGTGTACGGTGTGACGATATTGAACGTTTTTCTTCTTTCTTTCTCCTTTGCTGTTTCCACTTTCAGAACTTCCCGACTTACTGTTTCAACAATGGTAGATGTCCAGGGTAGCGACTTGACTGGGAAACCAGGACGGACCGGGAAATTACCGAAAATTTTATTGACCGGGAAATGACCAGGAATTTTATTGACCGGGAAATGACTACGAATTTCATTGACCGGGAAATTACCAAGAATTTCATTGACTGGGAAATGACCAGGAATTTCATTTACCGGGAAATGACCAGGAATTTTATGGACCGGGGAATGACCAGGAATTTTATTGATCGGGAATTTTATTGACCGGGAATTTCATTGACCGGGAAATTACCATGCATTTCATTGACCGGGAAATTACCAAGAATTTGATTGACTGGGGAATTACCGAGAATTTGATTGATCGGGAAATGACCAGGAATTTTATTGACCGGGAAATGGCTACGAATTTTATTGACCGGGAAATTACAAAGAATTTCATTGACTGGGAAATGACCAGGAATTTTATTTACCGGGAAATGACCAGGAACTTTATTGACCGAGGAATGACCAGGAATTTTATTGATTGGGAATTTTATTGACCGGGAATTTTATTGAACGGGAATTTTATTGACCGGGAAATTACCAAGAATTTGATTGACTGGGGAATCACCAAGAATTTTATTGATCGGGAAATGACCAGGAATGTTATTGACTGGGAAATACCCAGGAATTTTATTCACCGGGAAATGACCACGAGTTTTATTGATCGGGAATTTTATTGACCGGGAAATTACCAAGAATTCCATTGCCCGGGAAATGAACAGGAATAATATTGACCGGTAAATGGCCATGAATTTTATTGACCGGGAAATGACCAAGAATTTTATTGGCCGGGAAATGACCAGGAATACTATTGACCAGGAAATGATCATGAATTTTATTGACCGGGAAATGACCAGGAATTTTATTGATCGGGAATTTTATTGACCGGGAAATGACCAGGAATCCTATTAACCGGGAAATGACCTGGAACTTTATTGACCGGGAACTGACCAAGAATTTTATTGAATGGGAAGTGATCAGGAATTTTATCGACCGGGAAATGACCATGAATTTTATTGATCGGGAAATGACCGGGGATTTTATTGACAAAACAATGGCTGGGAAAAAACCGGGAATACAATTGAAATTCGAAATTTTCCCGTGAAAACACGAGAGATTACCGCTTTCTTTTCCTAAATTAGGAAGAGATCTTATCATTTCATCTGAAGAATGTAACTTTCCTTTAGTCTGATTCTGACAATTTTCAAATATATCTATACTTTATGTTGTTCTGTCAGATTTTTTCAACTGGCTCAAGTTTGATAATCGAAACATACAAAAATAATGATTTGCTCATTTAAAAAAAAAATATGTATTTATCACGTTTTATTTGCTTTCTCCTCATTTATTTGACTTGGGACAGGGGATTTCAGAAAATAATTTTTATTTTTATTTTAGGGCAGAGAATTTCAGTAAAGACATATAATTTACCTTGGAACAGGGAATCTTTTACATTGAACGGGAATTTTTCAAAATAATTTGTATTCGAATTGAGGAGAGAGGAAATTAAGAAAATTGCTCTCCAATTTGAAATTTGTCAAAATTTGAAAGTCCCTTCTTCATAATTTTGGATGAAGAAAGTACTTCAAGTAGTTTTTAGAGTAGGAGTAGTATTTCAAATGAATATTTCAAAATTATAATAGAAAACTTGTTCACATTGTTCATTGCGAATATATCCTGTTTTAGTTAAAAAATCATTTATTTGGTTGAAAATTTAATTCTTTTTTTGGAAATCACACTTTTTGTTTGAAGGTGCATTATTTTCATTTAGAATACACCTCTGATTGAAAATGTAACTACTTTATTAAAAATCAATAGATCTGTTTTTACTGGTTGATTTTTGAATTCAAAAATTGAAGTATTTCGTTGCATAAAATTAATCTTTATGGTTGAAAATTCAACCTTTTCGCATGAAATACATTTATTCCAGTTGGAGATTTATCTTTTCACCTGAGAATTCATCAGTTTGGTTGAAAATTCATTTCTTTAACTGTAAATTTAAATGTTTCATCCTCAGTGGAAGAAGATCTCTAGTTCAAGATTCAACTATTTGGATAAAAATTTGTATTGTTGGATTGAGTAATTAATTCGTTGGAAATTCTCATATTTTGTTGAAAAATTTATTCTTGTTATAAAATAATTCTTTTCACCGAAGGTTATTTTTCTTGTTTGAACTGAAAATTCAATTATTTCTCCCACAATTCACATATTTTGTTGAGAAAATGGTTTTTTTGGTATGAAATTATCTTTTCCTTCGAAAATTGCTTTTCTTGTTTGAAATATCTTCTGTACGGTTAACCATCCAAGTTAAACAGTTGAACATTTTCCATACCAGTCGAAAATTCATTTGGCTGAAAACTCTTATGTTAGGTTTATAAATAATTCTCGAGACAAAAATTTTACGATTCTATTTTTGGTTGAAAATGATTATCTCCTTATTTCAAAATTCAACCATCTTGTTCAAAATTTGTATTTATCAAAATTATGATTGACAATAATTTATCTTTTTTACTAAAAATTAATACAACTGTCTGAAAATTTAACTCTTTTAGTTGATGATTCTTTGTTTCACTTAAAAACTCTTATGTTTGGTTTGAAATAGGGGTTTTACATTAAAAATGTTGCTGTTGCATTTCAGGTTAAAAATAATTATTTTTTCAGTTCAAAATTCAACTATTTTGGTAAAACATTTTATTTTTTGGTAGAAAATTAATCTTCCTATCTGACGATTGATATCCTTGTTTGAATATTCACTTTCATGGTTGAAAATTGAAGTGCTCTACTTGAAAATTTATCATTTTAGTTGAAAAATCTTCTTCTTAGTTTGCAATTCAAACTGTTCCAGTTGAAGAACCACAAGATTATTTAAAAATTCATCACTTTGATTTAAAAATGAACTATTTTGTTAGGAATCGATTTTCTTTTGTGTTATCACAGATTGATAAAAATATAAATAAATAAATATATATCATAAATTGTAAGTTCAACTGTTCCATCTTTTGTCAGAAAATGGTATTTTTTCGTGAGATATTTGAGTATTTCCTTCAAAATTAATTTATTTTGCAATCCTTGATCTGTTTTGTTAATAGATGTTTAGAATGAATATCACGAATTGAAATCAATGTTTGCGTTTTGCGACAAATATGAATATCTTACGTTTAGTTGACCGAGAAAATTGAAAAACTTGATTGGGAAAAATCGTGAAATTACCGGGAATTAGAAATTTTCTGCCAAATCGCCACCCTAATTTCAGCGATTAGAATAAAATTTTTGTGGGAACAAAAGTCTATATCGTTCAGTAGGTTTTTGCAGATTTCAGATTAAAAATTGCAAAGACTTTGTCCAGCGTCGCTCTAGATTTGAGCTACTTACATCGATCTTCGCAAATAGAAAATCTCTCTTTATATTTCGATTTTCCTCTCATTTCTGTTGAGGATTTTTGCCCCACAGACCTTCGCTATCCACGGTTCTCTGCACTTTTAATTTCACCAGTCCGCACATCGCGCCTTGAAAAACGAAGGCATCAATGTGTTTTCAGGCACTGAACCGATTTTCTTTCCCTCTCGGAGTTTCATTCGACTCTTCCTTCTGCCCTCATTATTTACTTCTATATAGAGTAAACAGTCAAACTTACCTTCAATACGAAGCTTTGCTCTATGATAAAACACAAATTAGGACGCTGAGAATAAAAGTCAGCTTTGGCCGTAATGAAATTTGAATTTTTTGTTTGTCGGGAAAAGTGAGTTGTTCTTTTATAAGAGAAACTTGCAAAAGTAGATTCTGCTAATTTGGAATATCTAGACTTTCAGTCTTGTTCTGTTTAATCAAATTTTTTGATATGATTCACTTTTTAGAAAAGAATAAAAAATTCTTCAGTGCATTTCGCTATTTGTAAATGAATACTTTTTTTCCATTGATATATCCTAAAAGTATTTTGCGTGATAAAAATCACCAAATTCTCTGTAGAATGAAGTTCCTTTAGTTCCCATTCTTTTTCGCATCAAAAGGAATCTGATCGTACCAGAACCTCCGTTATGCTTTGAGTGTCGTCCAATAGTCGTTTCTTCGACAGCGATATTTCTGCGTCCACTTTTTTCTATTCTTAATCATAGACAGGAATGCGACTTGACCGAGAAACTGGGAAATGACCGGGAATTTAATTTAAAAACCGGGAATTTACTTGACTCAACCTAATAGTCTATTAAAAATTCTATCAAAGAAATACGAGAAATGACCGCTTCCTTTTTATGGAACGAAATGATATCCTATAATTCGATTTAAGGAATGTAACGTGCCTAAAATATCATCTACAAGATATTCAAATATATCTATACTTCATGAGATGAAGAACTTATATTTTTTTCTATTATGAGAAAAACGTTTTGCAAATTTGTTGCTCTGTGAGATTTTTTTAGCCGAATCAAATTTGATAATCGAATTGATAGTAGTCTGAACAAACAGGAAGAATTCTTATCTTAATTTTTTCCAAAAAAATGTATTTATCACGTTTTATTTGCTATTCCACATTTATCTACCTTGGGACAGGGAACTTGAGAAACTGATTATAGTTTTTATTTCAGGGCAAGCATTTTCAATAAGGAAGTATAATTTCACTTGGAACAGAGAAGTTTTACTTGGAACGGAAATTTGTAAAACTAATTATAATTCGGATTTAGAAGAGAGGAATTAAAAAAAAATCGTTGCTCCAATTCAAAATTTGTCCTAATTTCAAAGTCTCCTCTTCCTAATTTCAAATAGAGAAAGTACTTCAAGCAGTCTCTAGGAGAGAACTAGTATTCCGAAGAAGAAATATTCCTGAATCATGATAGAAAACTCGTTTACATTGTTCGTTGCACATTCATCCTTTTTTTAAATAAAAAATTACTTTCTTGTTTAAAACTTGAACTCTGTTCTTAAAAATCAAATTTCTTGCTTTAAATTGCATTATTTCTATTCAAAATCCACCTCTGGTTGAAAATGTCACTAGTTTTTTAAAATCAATTAACCTCTTTTTGACGAAAATTCAAGTATTTAGTCGAATACTGATTTTTGAATTTGAAAATTAAACTGTTTCTTCTAAAATTTACGTACTTCGTGGACAGTTTGCCTTTTATGTATAAAAACTCATCTTTTTGCCTTAAATGCATCTTTTCATTTGAAGATTCATCATTTTACCTGAAAATTCACTAGTTCGGTTGGAAATCGATTACTTCTACTGGAAATATAACTGTTTCAATTTTAGTGGAAAATTGATCTTTTCTAGTTCGAAGTTCGATGATTTGGTGAAAAATGGTATTTTTTAATTGAAAACTCAAGTAGTTCGCTTAAACTTCACATATTTTTTGGAATAATCGATTTTTTTGGTGGAAAATTGTTATTTTCTCCAGAAGTTAATATTCGGAAATTCATCTAGTTAAAAACTATGTTTCGTCTAAAATTATTTGTTTGAACCAAAAATATCATTCTTCCATCTTTGTTTCAAGATTTTTATTTTTACAGTTCAAATTCAAACCAATTTTTTGAAAAATTGTATTTCCGGTCGAAAATCAATTTTTTTGGCAAGAATTGAACTATTCTAGATAAAATTCTTGTTTCTGGTTTAAAATTCAAATACTTTAGTCTAACATTGACAATTTCATTTGATTATTCATCATTTTTTGTAAATATGTAATGATTTGTTTGAAGTTCTTTTTTTTTTTTTAAGGTAGTTCTCCTTTTGGTGGAAGTTATTTTTTGGTTGTTGTAAGTAATTTTTTTAAACTGAAAATTTAATTTATTCTAATTGAAAATTCCATATTCTCAGTTAAAAATTCATTTGACTAATTAAACATCCATTTTTCCAATTTTAAATTGGAGCATTCAAGTTTTCTTCGACAATTTATCTTTTTCAGTAAAAGTTAATTTATTTGTTTGAAAACTCAACTCCTTCGGTTGAATATTCTTTGTTTTAGTATGAAAGGAAGTTGGCAACATCTTTTTGGATTTTCTCCAAAATTATTTTGTGCTCCATTGTGCTGCAAAAGATTTTTTCGAAAAATACAAATTAGTGACACGATTTCCAAGATGCGATTTTTGAGCTAGCACCGACATATATATCCTTTTATTTGAAAATTCATCTTCTTCATTGAAAAATGAACCATTTTGTTGGAAATCCGTTTTTTCTGTTCCAACTTTTGTAAAAAAATGATATTTTCGTTGAAAATTTGAGTATTCTTTTTAAAATCGATTTATTTCGCAATGTTCGATCTGTCATGAATAAGAATAAATGTGTGCATTCTGTGACCGGCAGATTTCAAAAACTCGACTGTGAAGAACCAGGAATTGACCGGGAATTTGAAATCGTCCGCCGAATTGCCACCCTCTGTTACATTCTTGAAAATAATATATACTGAATTGATTTCAATACCTTAGAAATGGATTTTAAATTATTTTTTTATTTTTGTTCCAGGTGAGTATCTTTGAGGTACATTGTTTTGTTAAAATTTGCTGCTCGTGGTAAGTTTCTCAAAAACTTATTTCCGTCTCACTTAAGAAATATTTGATGAAATGTTCTTGAAAATAGAGGCCAATTGAAAAAGCTTGTTAAAAAGATCCTGTAATGCAATATATTGCAGAGGTAGAAGATAGAGATGAAGATAATGAAAACTACTGATACTTCATTAATTAAATAATTAATAATTTTTAGTATTATTTGTAAATTGTTGTTTATTTTAGTATTATTATTTGCCAAGAGTCTGATAGAAGTTGGGTATCCCTAAGACAGAAGGAAAGTTGACCTACCTCAGTGCTGCTTACGTGACCCTTTTTTACAGCTCCACATTCGATGTTCACTTGCTATATATTTACAGCCATTTTCTCTCTCACTTTATTTCTCTCTTCCTCTTAAGACTCAAACTGCAATCGTCAAGTCAGCGTTTTTACGAAAAAATATCTTTTTTTTATTCCTTGGAGTTTCTTCTGAAAAAGACCGATAGATCGCCTTCGCTCTCAGTTACTTCCGGTTTTAGTCCTCGGACGTGCCTTGACATTCGGATGCAGTCTGCGTCCCAATATCTTTTTTACAAATAGACTGATGTCCCTGAAATCGTGAAATGTTCTGGAGGAAAATTTACTATCCGAGCAATATAATTATATGGGTAATTCTCTACAGACAGGGCATTTTCGTGTCCAAGGGTTATATTACCAAAACTATTGTTTGTGTTGGTGTCGAACAAGGGATGTCCACAAAAGCCTGACGCATATTCTGAAGCCACAAAGGAAATAAATACTGAAGTCATTTAAAAATTGATGTTGAGGGTTGTAAAGTTTCATTAAAAAAGTAGAATTTCCTTTATGAGTATCTCAATTTTAATGCGATATTTACAACACATGTACGCAAATATGAGTGACCACGGAAATATGTTTGTGATTACGTCGATACATTAGCAGCGATCATTTGACAACTAGATATATCTTTTCGGGACAGTTTTTTACGTAGAATTAAAGGAAAAACCTCTCGCAGCTTGTTCTTCCAAGCTTTGAGGGTGAAAATTGAAAACTTGTTTCGCAAATTAAAAAAAAGTTTACAGGAACCTTGCATATTTTTACCAGTATCTATCGACGTGATTAACAATACATTCTCTATTTATCAACAAGATTTATTAAATAAAGGATGAATATATATTAGAACATGGAAAAACGATTTGCAAAAGCATTCTTCAATCTTTTCTACTTTAAAACTTCAGGAACACTTTTTGTGTTGTTTTCCATCGACGTAACGTCCATCAACGTAACCTCAATTTCAGCTTGTCAGGGACGCACAGTGGTTCAAAATCGAAAAGTTGTGTTCATAATCGCCTACAGGTCGTATTTCTTAACCGATTTGAATGT
>WSXT02144926.1:0-10395 GCA_011762715.2 Neuroterus valhalla
AATCGCTCGTTTGAAGCAATGAGGTAAAATGTGATCATGCAAATGTGTTATCCATTAAAATTTGTCAAATTTATTAACAATTATTATAAACAAATGCATGATTTGAACAGTTTCAGGTAGAAACGAACGGAATCTCCTTCCAATTGTCTTCGTATCTCATTGCCTGTGATCCACTTTAATGTAATTTTGTCATATTATATAATTTGTTGAATTTATCAACAAAAATTATAAACAAATGCATGATTTGAACAGTTTTAAGCAGAAACGAACCGAATTTTCTCCCGATTGTCTTCGAATCTCATTTCCTGTGTTACACCTTGATGTATTTTTGTCATCTGATATAATCTGTTTCATTTATTATGAATGATTAAAAACAAATGCATGATTTGAATAGTTTTAGGCAGAAACGAACCGAATTTTCTTCCGATTGTCTTCGAATCGCATTGCCTATGATACACGTTGATGCATTTTTCTCATCTGTTTGTAGAATAAATCGTCCTTAAAACGAGGACTGAAATCATGTAAAAACTGTTTGAATCATGCATTTGCTCATAATAACTGTTGATAAATTTAACAAATTATATCGGATAACAAATTTCACTTCATTTCTCTGAACGAGCGATTTTGATGCATAAATGTACATCACACAAACATAATCCATCATACTGGCTATTTGCTGCAAAAATTTGTTTCTAACAAATAACTTGACACATCAACAAATTTTTTTCTTCCGCCCCTTTTGCATCAAACCTGAGGCCCGATGCCTCTAAGAAAAATTTTCACAGAGAATTAGATAAAAAAATTTTCGAATCAACATTTTTTTCGTTATTTGCAGCTTTATAAAAATGTAAATAAACAAAAATTAAAAAATCGTCCTCGACAGACTTCCTGAGAATTCAATACTGAATTTTTTCAAAAGAAAAAAAATCGCAAATCGAAGAAGAATTGTGACTTACAGGTTATTTTGAACATCGTCTTTTCATTTTGCCCTACTGTGCATTTGTTTCCTTCATTTATTTAATTTTTCCCTTTTAAAAAATAGAATTTCATTTACCTTCTGTTATTTAAAATGTGCACCATTTTTCTTATTCAAGTTCATCCCCTTAAATTCATCTTTTTTGTTTGTTGTAATTTATGTGAATTATATATGACTATCAAAAATTTGTATTCGATAAAATAATTTAACTTTTGCCATCAACACATCTGGTTCTGATCTTGCACTTTGGCTTGAAGATCATGGGCAACTTGTGGGTAATTTCGCGACGTTCTCCTTTCGATGGTGGACAATTAATTAGAAATTATTCCTTCGATATCGGACCTCTGATCTGTACCCACGGAGGACAACCGACTTGATCAGTCGGTCTTTCTTTGATACGTCAGATGCCGAACCGGACCACTTTTGCCGGGCACATCTCGTTGAGCAGTCCAGTCCAAATAAAATTTAGTACGACATGTCAATGTTGTAAATCAAATAAAATTTTCAACATTAAAAAACAAATTCAATCGCGGAGTCAAATTGAAAGATGAAGAACGATAAAGCACTGAAATTTGATGTAATTAGTTGCTCTCGTATCTTTTATTTTTGCGACATGCTGGAAAGGAATTTTCTGAAGGATTAATGAACCAGTTATTGAGATCTTTACATTTCAATTTGATATGGTATCATGTGTTTATTAATTGAGACTCCAAAAATTCATCGCACACTGTTTGAAAGAGCTTAATATACACATGAAACAAATATGCAACTTTCGCATTAAAATTCAGCATACCAGATGTGCAAGAATTTCATGTTACTAAAGGATACCACCAAGTTGAAAATTGCTTACATGATTGAAACAATAAACGATACAAGGAGTGTTTTAATTTCAGTAATAAAAATTCGAGGGAATTTTGGTAGATTTTGTACGCAGTGAAAAAAAGTGGATTCCTGACTATCTATAATGTTTGTCCAGACGTGCTGCCGGGTGATAAAAAAGTGCAGGGAACAAGGCAATGTAATGTACATGCGAAACTGTTGGCAATTATGATTTGTCGCATCGTCAGCCATCTGTTGTCTTGGAAAGAAGTGCATTTTACAACTGCAAAAATTCTAACCGGGTTATGCCATGTTGACTGTCATGGCGTCAAGTTGCGTGCTGATGCGCACCCGTATATCTCTCAATAGTTGCAATAAAAGCGGCTCTTAGAACTCAGAGTCCTATGCGTTGCAATATCTATTAATCTTAATTAATGTTGATTGTCACAGTCTGTAGGCTACTTCTACACGATTGTCATCGCGATGAGATACGTGGCTTTTTGCCGATGAAGCGATGGAAAATTGATGACGAATGAGAGTGATACTACAAACCTTGTTCTTAATGCTACAAACTATAACTATAGGTTATATAGACTATACTTTTTATGCAACTGGTTTCTATTTTTAACCTTGAATCAAGTTTCCATACATTATTGAAGAGGAAGATATCGAAATAAAATCCTGTAACTGAATGAATGGTTTCTTGTTTCGAATACTCGGTTTACATCATATATCTTTTCGCTGTGTGTTTCATACTTAGCGATTATTACCCTTGTAAAGTAATACCCTTACCTACCCTTACTTTAGTTATCCAAAATGAGAATCCAGTTTCGGGAGGTTTCCAAT
Source organism: Neuroterus valhalla (assembly GCA_011762715.2). Classification (NCBI taxonomy): domain Eukaryota; kingdom Metazoa; phylum Arthropoda; class Insecta; order Hymenoptera; family Cynipidae; genus Neuroterus; species Neuroterus valhalla. The sequence continues at coordinate 2,642 of WSXT02144926.1, forward strand.
TTTTATTTTCTGTTATAAGGAACCGGATTGGGTTCCACAAATTTTCTCTATTCAGAAGTGGAACCAAGTCTTTCCAGAGGAACTAGATTTGTCTCACATGGATGTCTAAACTCTCCTTGATATTTATACGCATGGAGAATTAATAAATATATCTAGCTTTCCAACTGGAAGATGTTTGATTTAAGACCTAAATTTGAGTCATATCAACACACCTGAAACGCTCTTATGAAAGTGTTTTTTCACTGCATGTCAATTTGAATTTTTTATTTGTCAACTCTGAAACTCGTGGTTCTTCTGGATGTTGGTAAGTCTTATGGAATTAAAATTACTGAAAGAGGGTTACTTTTTTATCGTTTTAAAGGTTCGAATTATAAAAATTGACAAGAATACTCTCAAGAATCTAAATATTGTAACCATATAGACTCATGTCAGTTATTTTGGTAAAAATACATCTATTTTGTCTTATTTCCAACAAGATAGTTGATTTTACAACCAAAGCGATAAATTTCCAAACATCATTATAAATCTTCTACTGAAACAGTTAAATTTCAAACCAAGAAGATGAATTTTCAACTAAAGTGATTGTAAATTAACTAGAGCACTTCAATTTTCAAACATGAATGCGAATATTTAAACGAGAAGATTAATTTTCAAATGGAAATATGAATTTTCTACCAAAAAATACAATGTTTCGACAAAATAGATCAATCTCGAACTGAAAAAATAATTTTTTCCAACCAAGAATGGAGTAGTAACTGTTCTAGTTTGAAACCCTTATTTCAAACCAAACAAGAGAGTTTTTAACTTCAACAAAGAGTCCTAAACTGAAAGATTTGAATTTTTAAACATAAACCAAAATTCGAATATTCATATTTTGAGCTGGAAAAAATTTATGTTCAACCAAACAAATGAATTCTCAACTACAACTATGAAATTTTCAATTCAAATAAGTTAAATTTTCAGTTGAAAAAATTGCTTACAATAAAAAAAACTAACTTTCAACAAAAGAAAAACTAACTCCTAAACAAGTTGTTACATTTGTGAACGGAATAATGAATTTTCAAAAAAAGTGTTAATTTTCAATTTTAGTTGTTGAATTTCAACCAAAAAGACAAATTTTCAACTAGATAGTTAAAATTTTGCCTAGATAATAATTTTCAACCAAAAAATAGTATTTCCAACAAAATAGTTGAATTTTGGAATATAAAAATAAATAAAATGAAAAATATTTAATTGTATAACTTGAATTGTTAACCGTACAGAAGAATTTTTAAACAAGAGTATTAACTTTCGAAGAAAAAAAAATTTCTATACCAAAAAATATATTTTTTGATAAAATCTGTGAATTTTCAACGGAACAATTGAATTTTCAAATCAAAAAGACAAATTTTCATCCAAATTGTTGAATTTTCAAACAGAAAAGAGTAATTTTCCATACTCAAAATGAAGCAGTTGAATTTTCAGTTGATGAAATCAATTTTCAATCAAACTGATGAATTTTCAGGTAAAATGATGAATCTTTAAGTGGAATAGATGTATTTTAAGCGATAAAGGTTATTTTTAACCATGAAGATCAATTTTCGACACAAAGACGAATTTTCCTCAAAGTATATAAATTCTCAAAGGAATAGTTTAATTGAAAAAGAATCAATGTTCAAATAAATACTCGAATTTGCACTAAAAAGAGATTAATCGATTTTCAACGAAGTAGTTACACTTTCAAGCAGGGGTAAATTTTGATTAAAAATAATGTACCCTCAAAAAATATATATATCCTTAACAAAAGAGTTTAACATTCAAAAGATTAGTTGATTTTTTAACTGAAAAAGGATGAATTTGCAATAAGCAATTTAAACAAGTTTTCTATTAAAATTCAGAAATATTTCTTCTGAAAAATACTATTCCTACTCTAAAAACTGCTTGAGAAAATTTCCTCATTGAAAATTAGAAAGAGAGGACTTTCAAATTGTGACGAATTTTGAATTGTAAGAGCTATTTTTTGAAATTCCTTTCTTCTAAGTCCGAATTATAATTATTTTACAAAAGTTCCCGTTCCATGTAAAAAATCCCATGTTCTAAGTGGAATTATATGCATTTTCTGAAACTCCCTTCCCTCGAATAAAAACAATAATCATTTTTCTAAATTCCCTGTCCCAAGTCATATACATGTGAAGAATGCAAATGGAACGTGATAAATACATTTTTCTGAAAAAATTAAGAAGGCAATTCTTTCGTATGCTTGAGCTATCATCAATTCGATTATAAAACTTTAGTTAGCTCAAAAAACTCACAGAGCAAACAATTTTCAAAAGGTTTTTCTTATAATGGAAACAAATTAAAATTGAGACAAGAAACTTCCTGTTTTTTTTTTTTATTGAATTCATGGTCATTTTCCTGTTTTTCCCCGGTCGAGTCGCCACCCTGGATCTGAAGTTCTCGCTTTTTTGGCCTCCTGTTTTAATTCGACTTGCAATTCAATACTATTTTCGCAATACACTTTGATCACAGATCACTGTTTAGTAACTATAACCTGCATAATAAAAATTGCACGTGATCAAATCCAATAAAATGTCAAACTATATGCTACTGACGTGGCCATTTTTGTTGATTCGACACTGTTCTGTCGCAATTTCAAATTCAAATGGTTGCTATCTTATATTTGAACACTCTCCTCTATTAGAGTCATTTATATTGGAAATAAATTGTCGCGGAAATAGAAGAAAAATTTTCCGAAAAATTTGAAAAAAAATGACACGCGGCTATTGTAGGTGGTCTTTAGCGTTCTTTAACTTACATTGAGTAGATTCGAAGATAAACAGAAGTTACACCTCGAGTAACACGTATGGGAATTAACATAGCTGACCATGGTTCGACGTTTAAAAGCCGATCGCATTTCCATACCGGGGCCATTGGACGATGCCGTTTAAGGCAGTATACTCTTTCGCTAACACTAGTCTATATTTGCCCTCAGTGGGACCCCTGGAAAGACTCATTTATATCCTCTTATCTGGGCATCTTTCGCGCGGGGCCTCCACCTCGAATATATTCGAAAGTCCACTCGCAAATCTTGATACCGTGCGGCGCGGCGCGGCGCGGCGAATCCCTGCAAAAGTTCCTCTTCGCACGGTGGATTTAAAGACTCGAAGAAAGGGTATACTGAAAAGGATTCAGATTTAGACTGAGAACCCAATACTTCACTTAAATATCGCTTTCAAATGATTCACTTCAAATGATTATAAAACTGAGGGCTAATCAGTTCTTTTTTATAAACCTGGCAATGTGAATACCTATATGTTCACTAATTTATTTACAACATTTCGAAAAAAGTTGTATTTAATTAGGGGTGTGATAAATCTCGAAACTTGAAGTTACTGAATAGGTTTTCGAGTCGAGCCAGGATTTGGTCCAAGCTACTCGAAAGTTTCATGTTTTCAAAATATATTATGGATAAATAGAGTCGAACTTTTTTTTGTGCCCCAAATTTGTCTTAAGTGATGCGAAACCACCTAGAACCAAGTTACCAATTCATTGAATTTGAAAAAACTCAGTTTGCAATCTTGGATCTAAATTTGGATCTCGAATATGTTGATCAATAATCTAAGAAATTCCTTAGTATAGAGTCAGATGAAAATTTTATTAACTTGAAACCGTTTAAATTCTCAAATGTTTTGGTCAGGTGGAACTCGTGTTTTAAAAATCTGTCGCTGAGCGGGCACATTCTCATCGCGCGCTTCGCTCGCAAGGTTGAGCGGCGCGCGTTTTTCGGATCTTGCGCTCCGCGCTCAGTCTTTGTACTTCCCTACAAATGTGTATGGAGCTTATGAATCTAAAAAGTAGAATGTCAGCTGCTGTATTTGATGATTTTGGATTTTCTTTTGTTGAAGCTTCTCCGGCTTCAATGAATACATTCTCATCGTGTGTCTCGTGCTGCGCACTCGATCAAAATCTGTCCGAAACGCGAACTTTTCCATATTACCTTCAACTCTAATACATCAAATGTATATAATATGAATTTATATACCTCGCACCTTGTTTTGTTTTTAAATAAGTAGGTCTATTTTTAATATTTTTATAATTACAATTAAAAAAAGAAGCCATGCTTACAATTTTCGAGTCGTGGAAAAAAAATCCGAAGAAATTTTCAAAATGCTCCCCCCTTCAATTTTTCGTCCAAAATAGCTGGTGGACGACCTTGACCTGTCTTTTCGGTCCATGGGAACGTGTGCAAAAGTACGATCGAATATGATTATTCATTCGAAAGCTATCGATTTCACAGATTATTTTTAATTCCTTTTTGTGCGATCGAAATGGGAATTTTCGATTTTCCGAGAAATTTCAAAAAGTTGTATTTACGATCTTGTACGGCTCCAAAAGAGAAACCTTTTTTTCCTTTTGACTTTTTTTGAATCTTGCGTTATTTGGCTAAAAATTCTCATTTTCGTTTATACTTTTGAATTTTGAAAATGCCACAACCCTGCCAATTTTGTTTTTATCCAAAAGAATCATGATGATGAATTGTTTCACTTTTTACCTGCTACAAGAAACCGTACTCACAATTTTTGAGTCCTGGATAAAAAGTCGTCGTCGTCGTTGTCGTCTGTATACTCCATAACTTTAGAAAGACTAATCAGATTGGATTGCTCTTGGGCACACATTTTGAGTGACTAAAAAGACAGATCAAGATCGTTAACCAGCTATTTTGGATGTTGTCGGAGTTATGGTACTTTCAAAATTCGAAAATATAAAAGAAAATGAGAATTTTCAGCCAAATAACGCAAGATTAAAAAGAAAGTCAGGGAGAAAAAATGTGTCTTCTATGAAGCCCTACAGGATCGTGAATATAGAAATTTTTGAATTTTCTCAAAAAATCTAAAATTCCAATTTCGATTGCACAAAAAATGATGAAAAATAATCTGTGAACTCGATAACTTTCGAAAGAATGATCATATTCGATCGTGCTTTGGCACCCATTTTGAGAAACCAAAAAGACAAGTCAGTTTCGTTAACCAGCTACTTTGGATCAAAAATAAAAGAGAGGGAGCATTTTGAAAATTTTTTCGGACTTTTTTTTACCATGACTCAAAAATTGTAAGTACGGTTTCTTGTAGTAGGTTAAAATTAGAATAAATTATCTTAATAATTTTTTTTATGATATAGATGATGATATAGAATAAAAATATAAAATAAAAATAAATAAAGAAGAAAAAGGAAGAAGAAAGGAAGAAAAAATTTTTTTTTTTGGGAGCCACACAAGATCGTTCATACAACTTTTTGAATTTTCTCGAAAAATCCAATATTCCGATTTGGATCGTACAACAAATAATAAAAAATAATCTGTGAATTCGATAACTTTCGAAAGAAAAATTATTTCTGATTGTGCTTTGGCACCCATTGCGAGGGACCAAAAAGACAAGTCAGGTTCGTCAACCATCTGTTTTGGATCCAAATAAAAGTGGGGGAACATTTTGAAAATTTTTTTGGATTCTTTTTCCTAGACTCAAAAATCGTAAGTACGGTTTCTTGTAGTAGGTAAAAAGTGAAACAATTTATCTTCATGATTTTTTTTTATAAAAAAAATTATCAGATTGTGGCGTTTCCAAAATTCAAAATATAAACGAAAATGAGAATTTTAAGCCAAAAACCGCAAGATTGAAGAAAAAATTTAGGAGGTAAATAAGGTTTCTTCTTGGACGCCGCACAAGATTGTTTATACAATTTTTCGATCGTGCTTTGGCACCCATTTCGAGGGACCAAAAAGACAAGTCGGGTTCGTTGACCAGCTATTGTGCATCAAACATAAAAGGGAGGGAGCATTTAAAAAATTTTTTGGACTTTTTTTTCCAAGACCCAAAAATTGTAAGAACAATTTCTTGTAGCACATAAAAATTTTTTCGATAAAAACAAAATTGTCAGAGTTATGGTATTTGTAAAATTCAAAAATATACCAAAAAATGAGAATTTTCAGTCAAATAACGCAAGACTGAAAAGATAGTCAGAGAAAAAAATTTTTCTTCTTGGGAGCCCTACAAGATCGTCAATACCACTTTTTGAATTTTCTAAAAGATCGAAAATTCCAATTCCGATTGCACAAAAAACAATGAAAAATAATCTGTGAACTCAGATAATTTTCGAATGAATAATCATATTTGATCGTACTTTTGCACACGTTCCCAGGGACCGAAAAGACAGGTCAAGGTCGTCTACCAGCTATTTTTGATGAAAAATTGAAGGGGGGAGCATTTTTGAAATTTTGTTGGAATTTTTTCCCAAGATTTGAAAATTGTAAGCATGGCTTCTTGTTTCAATTGTAATTATAATAATATTGGAAACAGACTAATTAAATTTTTTAGAAAACAAAACAAGGTACGAGGTATATAAATTAATTTTATATACATTTCATGTATTAGAGTTAAAGGTAATATAGAAAAGTTCGCGTTTCGGACAGATTTTGATCGAGTGCGCAGCACGAGACACACGATGAGAATGTATTCTTTAAAGCCGATGATTCACAATCATCAAATACAGCAGTCAACCTTCCTGTTTTTTAGTTTCAAAAGCTCTATACACAATTGTAGGGAAGTACTAAGACCGAGCGCGTAGCGCGAGGTACATTTATTATCGAGCGTGAAGCGCGAGATCCGCAAGACACACGCCCTAGGCGCGCTAAAACTTGCGAGCTGTTATATTTTATCGAAAATGTATTCTATTATTATGATGGACAATTTGTTTGAAATTGTATGAAAATTGTGGTCTAAAAATTGATTTCTCTGAAGGATCTGCTTCGAACAAAAGATCACGTACTCGCTGTTAAGTAAGCTTATAAACATCCCAACAAAAGAACCGAATGATCCTACTGGGAACAAGAAATCTAAATCTCAACAAACTCATGAATAATTTATATTTCTTGAAAACAAAAATTGATTCTCTAGAGCAGGAAAAAGTGAGGAAGGAATTTTCTCAGGGTGCGAATTGAGGGTTAATCACAATCGCTAATCAAGTATGCCGTACGAGTGATGTTCTTTTCATTGATTCTTGAAGAAGAAACTGGATATAACGGGGTCTTGCCGTCAGGATGGAAAACGATTGAAAGGGGAAGGGGAAGGCTTTCTTTTTCTATCGACTTGGAACTTGGTGGAAAGTATAAGTTATGACTGAGAGTGAATCCCTGCAAAATACATACAGTGGACAACTGGCAACAAGAGAGTCATTTGTAAGCTGGTAACTACGTGCCGAGTGCTTTACGATAGTAAAGCAGTATTTTATGTCAGGGAGGTCTTCGACTCTTGGCGGTTCGAGCTAAAAGCGCTACTTAAAATTTTATGACATTGATTTACAACCCATTTCGATCAAAGGGCACGTGTAATGCCCACCGTAAAAAAAGGTCAATTTGTGTTAGGTAAATTGATGCTCGTGGAGAAAATTAAAATTGACAACGAGGTAAAGGTGACTTATACATTATGCACCTGAAAATTATTTCATCTGGGGATTAATTCTTCTAAAAAAGTCGACTGGGAATTAATACCAGGTGGGTCGAAATCAGTATAAAGAAAAATGAAGGTGATAAATGTCTTCGCATCGAGTTTAAATATGCAATATGAAATTAAGTATGAAAACTAGAAAGTACTTCTTTAACTATAATCATCAAAATGAAATAAAACTGTATTCACGACTGAAGGCTTTATCCTCTTCTTTGCATGAAGATGGAAATTTATAGTCCGTTTGGGGTCGTCCATAAACTACGTAGCCGATTTTAG